>APFE030689602.1:83937-120707 GCA_000404065.3 Pinus taeda | reverse complement strand
TAGAAGATCAAAAGTATCTCTCTGTTTTAACTAGCTCAAAGAAGAAAATTAATATAGCCAAGATTAGAATGAACTCTCATGAGCTCCATAGTGAAACGGGTCGTTGGGCAGTTCCTAAAACTCCATGGATGGAAAGGTTCTACCATCTCTATGAGAATACGAACATCGAGGATGAAAATCACTTCCTCTTAGAGTGCCCCGCATACAACCACATTAGATCTCAGTTTCAAAATCTTTGTTGCAATATTGACCTTCCTATCCTTTTACGTTGTCAAAATTACAGTGAGCTTGGGAGGCTTCTCTCCAATCTTTTTGAGCATAAGAATAAAATCTTAAATAAAACTAAATAATTCATTTCTTTAGGTCCGATAGACCAAATATTGGTATCAGTGAATGTTAACCATCATCATCATCATCATCAATAAATTTCATAGGAAATTTATAATATATTAAAATGGGGGGTTGTTAAATAGTACAACAATTTGCTATTCACCAGAAGAACCAGTTATCTCTGATAAATAATGAATTTCTTCAAATATTCAGTAAAAATAATTTAGGAAGTGGAAACTACTTTTCGAAAAATTTAGATAAATAAAATTACTCTAACTATAAAACTCATTAAATTGCAATTTCTTTTAAAAACCTTTTGTGAATGAAAAACACCTATTTACTTGTATAAGTCATTAATCAGATAAAAATAAATTAGGGGGTCTTTTACGACTTTTCTTGTAGTGTACTAATTTGTCAAAGGTAGAGCCCACTGCTGCTAGCAAGCATTCATAGCCTCGACAGGGTTACCTTTTAAGAAACAACAATCCAATGTCCCATCCATTTAATAGTGCAATAATTAGAGGTAAATTTTTTTTTTTTTTTAACTAATGCTAAAAAGCCATTGTCCTGGTTTGGCGACCAGATAATGACAATGCCATTCACTGGTAATAATCAAATTGAACTAACTGGCTCGTGATGAGACCCATTGTCTTATAATTGAAAAATCATAAGCCATTACCCTGATTTGGTGTTCAGTATGTTAATGTCAGTTTAATTGGTTCCATATGATCATGGTAAGTAGGCTAGTGATGAAACCTCTTATCCTTTTGGATTTATTATATTTTAGAATTACACTCTAAAAATTCTCTTTTTAATGGATGGGGAGGATCATTGACTCCATAAGAGTTTTGGATGACAAATCCAAGTTGAAAGTGATTTAGTTGTAAGACAGTCTTTACTTTTTACGGATAACCTTTTTGACTGAAACTAGGGTAAAAGGATATAATTTTTGAGGTTTTAAAATATTTCACAACTTTACGGAAAAATTTCAAAGTTATATAATTTTTATCTAGTTTTCATTTTTTCTAACCACTTCTTAAAATATTCCTACCTTCAAAATGAAAAAAAGAAAAATAACTTCGAGAGATGTTTGAAAAGTCAATAGAGTACTATTTAACATTTTTATTAACAAAATTTGTAAAGGAAAAATAAATTGCAGTGTGATGTACAATGGAAGTGATTTTTACATTTTTTTTTAAGAAATAATTTCTTTAATATGAGCCCATTTACAAGAAGAGAATCTCTCTTTCCTGATAAATTTTCAAGTATAAATGTAGATGGGCTTATCAGTTCAACAATCTGAAATGGACCAAGCCATAATTTCCAAAATTTGGTATGTTTCCCTTTTTCTTCGTGTGCTTTGTCCCACTTGAGAACTAGATCTCCAACTTGGAAGGATCTTTGTGTGACTGAACTTGCATCAAAAGAATCTTTCACCATCTATTGATGTTTGGTGTGTGTGAGTTTGGCCTTTTCTCTTTCTTCTTCTAGTTTTAGGATTTGTGAATTTCTTAATTGCAAGGAAGAAGGTGTTTCTTCAATAAGTTGAACTAGGGCTAATGAAGGAAGACCTAAATGTGATGGAATGATGGCTTCCTTCCCATATACTAAGTTGAATGGAGAAGTGCTTATAGAGGCCTTATGATTTATACTATTAGCCCATAAAGCAAATATTAAAGCTTTTTGCCAGTTTCTTTGATTTTGACCAACAATTATTTTGATTATTCTAAGGATATTTTTATTAGTGGATTCTACCAAACCGTTTCCCTAGCGATGGTAATTAGTAGAATATTTGAGTTTAAAACTTATCCTAATTGAAAATTCAATCATACTAGTACCCGAAAAATAATATGCATTATCAAATATAAGTGTAGAAGGCAAACCAAATCTTGTAATGATAAATTGATCAATAAATTCAATAACACATTCAGAATTGAATACCTTTAGTGGAATTGCTTCCACCCACTTAGTCAAGTAATCTGTAGCAGTTAGAATATATCTATGTTGTTTATAATAATGAGGAATGATCTCAACTATGATATCTAGTCCCCATTGTTCGGAAGACTATTCGATGTTGACTGACTGCAGAGGCAAGGTTGGTTTTTGCTGTCTTCCAGAAGTATTTTGACATGTTTTGCATTTCCTTATATATGCATGGGTATCTTTGAAGAGAGTGGGCCAGTAGTATCCAACATGTAATATTTTGTGTGCAGTAGTATCTCCTCCAAAGTGTCCACCTGTTGGTCCATCGTGAATTTCTTGCAAAACTTTTTTTGCTTCAGACTTTTCAAGGCATCTTAATAATATGGAATCATAGTTTCTCTTAAATAACACATTATCAACAATCTCATAATGACTTTCTTTTATGATTGAGTTTGGGAGGAGCATATCCATTTTTTAAATAAAAAATTAAATCAGCACATTGGGACTCAACATCGATTACACTTACCTCATAAATGTGTTCATTGTTACCTGTGTCCCCTTTGGCTGGTATGTTGGATTCTCCTGTAAGCAGTGTGCAGAAATGTTGCCCTCTGACAATTTTCGCTGGTTTAATTACAATATCGTACTCCTGTAGAGTTGTTACCCAATTTTCTCTCTTTTCTCCTAATTATTTCTGCATTAGTAATTGCATCACTACTTGGAATGGGACGATTACTTTCATGTGTGTTTTTAAAAGAAAATATCTAAAATACTTTACATATTTATATACAACAAAAGCTTGTTTTTCTACTTCTGAATAATTCAATTCAGCACCTTGAAAATTTGAATTGAAAAAAGAGATGGGTGCTTCAATTGTCTAATTATCAACTTGTGTCAAAACAACGGCATAAGACGTTGAAGAAGCAAAGGTATATAAAGTGAAATGATCGGAGAAATTCAGAGTATTTAAAGAAGGATAATTGGTAATTGCTTGTTTGACTAAATTGAATGCTTGCTTTTCATGATGACCCAATTTAAAAATTGTGTCTTTCTTAATCATTTGTTGTAACGACAAAATAATTTGTGAGAAATCAGGGACAAACCTTTTGGAAAAATTGATCTATCTAAAAAATGATTGCAGGCTTTTTTTGTTATATGGCGGGGAAATTTATTTTATTCTATCAGGGTCAATGTAAATTCCATTTTTTGACACAATGAATCCTAAAACGTTTTCCCTTCCCTAAGAGCGAATATATATATATATATATATATTATATATATATATATTATATTATATATATATATATATATATATATATTATCTTCTTTCTTCTTCTTCTTTTTTATTTTTATTTATTTTTTATTTATTTATTTTTTATTTCTTCAAATTTAATGAAATCCCATATTTTCTACAATGTTCAAAAATTTGTCTCAAGTCTTGCAAATGCTTATTTTTGTTCTTTGAATAAACAATAATGACATCCAGATAAACAATAACAGTTTTGTTTAACATACCTTTGAAATCTATATCCATGGCTCGTTGGAAAGTGGCCCTTGCGTTTATTGAACCGAATGGAATTTTTTGGTAGGCATAAGTTCCTCATTTAGTTCTGAAAGTAGTCTTTAGCCTATCATCTGGGTGGACCATGATTTGATTATATCCTGAGAAACCATCAAGGAAAGACATAAGTTCAGAACCAACAACTGATCGTAAAATATGTTCCATAGTGGGTAGAGTGAAATTATCCTTTTGAATGGCCTTATTGAGATTCCGAAAATCTATACAAATGTAGATATCACAGTTTTTCTTCCTAATGGGTACCAAGTTGGAAACCCATCTTGAATGCCTAACAAGAAAAATGGTTTTAGCCTTAAGGAGTTTATTCAATTCCATTTTGATTTGATTTTTTAAGTTCGGGTGAATTTTCCTTAATTTTTGTTGGACATGTTTATCATTTGATAACATCGGGATTGTATGTTGAATGATGGAAGTGTCAAATGTTTTGAGATCTTCATAACTTCAAACAAGTACATCCTTGTATTTTTTAAACAAAGTAATGAAGGATAATCTTTCTTCAGACAAGAGACCAAGTCCTAAATTGATGTTTTGAGGTTTAAGATCTATCCCAAGGTTTATTAATTCAAATATCAAAGTTGAACTCTATAGTTTTGAATTATTAACTCTTTTAAATCTGTCTTTTAAATCATAAATATCCTCAAGTTTTACTACAGATTTGGGTATGGGATTATCATTGATTTTTTGTTTTAATTGATTGTCATGTTCATGTTCATCATATATTTGTTCATCGTATGATTTTTCAGAAGTTAAGAAGCTTTCAATGTCTTCATCATCATTAAATACCTTCCAATTGGTGATATTATCAGGAGTGGATGGTCTAAATATTAACTCTACAAAAAATCTATCGGGACTATAATCGTTGGATGGGATCAGTTTTGATGCAATGTTAGAAAGAAGGTCAGTGCTGGCATTCTGAATACTAGGAATAGCAGAAATGTTAAACACTAAAAAATGTGAAGTGAGAGGCTGAACCAAAGAATGATAATGCTTTAAGTGCATAGAGATATAATCCATCATGTTTCTTACTTGTTTAATTACAATTTCTGAATCTTGAAAAACTTGAAGGTATTTAATGTCAAGGCTAATTGCTTTGTACATACCTTAGACCAATGCCTCATATTCTACAATATTATTTGAGCATTCGAATTCCAATCTGCAAGTCAGCATTGTCTTCACACCTTCAGGATTAATCAATATGCAACTTTCTCCTGCACCATCACTTGATTTCAACCCATCAAAATACAATGTCCAGAATAAAGAATTAACTAATGGTTTTTCTCGCATATTTACACATCTGGAAAAGTTTGTCTGTGAAAAATTTTCAATTTAAGAAGTTACATAATTACTCATAAATGGTGACGTTTTTGCTTTAAAATTCTAAAAAAATGATTTAATAGAGTAGTTCCCAAGAATGTTGTTATTAAATGTTACTGCCTCATTTTCACTTTCGAAATTTGTTACCAAATGTTTCATATGTTTTTCTTAGTTGATTCTAGTTTTATTCAGCTTTCCATTAAATGGGAGCCATAAGTGAGACCAGTCAATGGAAAAATAATTGTGTAGTTTTTCTGACGAATCTCTACTAAGAATTAAACTGTAGAAATCTAGGATATCAACAACTAGTATATCAATTATTTGACAAACTTCATGATTCGAAGATAATCTAATAAGAACTGAATTCATTTCTCCTATGACTCTGAATTTTGTCTTATCGAGTTGCACAAGGTGAACTGTATTTGTCTGGGGTGACATATTTAATTTCGAACAAAATGAATACGACATGATATTTGAAGAAGCCTCTAAATCTACCTAGCATTTATGTACATTTTTATTAAATATTTCAAAAGTCAAAAGAAAAGGAGGGTATCTGAATTAGACTAGTCACCTATCAAAATGGCATCAGAGGAATCAAATAATGAATGACCAAGAGGTTTACCCATTCCATTAGAAGCTTTGGATACCACAACAAAAGGAAGAGGAGAAGCAGGTATTGTGTTCATTTCTTTCAATAAAACATTATGTTGTTGTTTGAGTTTAGTGATTTCATCAAGGGAAATGTTTGCTTTTATTTTTTCATATCCTCAACTATATTTTAATCAATAGTATCTAAAACTACTAAGGTTTTGGGTGAAGATGGAGAATTCGATGAAGACGTAATTACTTGGGGTAAGTGGAAGTGGATTTTTTAACATCTTTATCTTTAGTAGTGGAAGTTGAAGGTTTTCATTTTTGAATTGGTTGTATAGGATCAACTGGACCTTTACTTCTTGTGCCAATAGGAAATGCTTCATATTCATTTTCACTATCAGAAATAGGAAGAATAAAATCCCACATTCCATTTAACTCAACTATTTGTTCATCTTAGGATTCATCAACAAAAAATGTTGCTTCCTCCTCATCTTCATCATTAGTTTCTACATTAGAGATCATGTTTGGAGGTTGTGGATTAGGTAGCTGATTTCTTCTGTATGTTCTAAAAGTTTTTTTGGAAGAGGATTCAACTACTTGTTTTTTGATCTCTACCATCTCGTTAGACAAAATTTTAAGGACTTGTTGCAAGGCTTCAAGATCAGAGGGATCTTTAAGTGCTTTCTTTTTAGATTCATACTTGAATGTAACTCTTTTTAATTTTTTGTCTTCCTAGTCCTTTTTCTTTTTTAGTGCATTTATCCCCTTCTCTATAGACACAAATTCTTTCATGTTTTCTACCAAGGTATTTTTATTAGCTCTATATACAAAAATTGATACGTTAGAAGGAAGAAATGAAATATACCATTCAAATTGTACATCGATACTAGGTCTAGAAGTAGCTGGGATTTTATTTAACAATTTGTTAAATCTGGAATTGAGATCTTTTATCTTTTCCCCTGAATTTGTTTTTAAATTGGAAAGGTCATTGATAAGAGATGTGGTTGAGCGATCATCACCAAATTTAGTCAAAAATTGTTCTTCAAAAATATCCCAACTAGTAATAGAATTGGTTGGTAATGAAAAGTATGAAGACCCTGCTGATCCTGTAAGAGTGTACAAGAATAATCTAACAACAATGTCTTCTTTGAATACCTCATCAAGATTGATGGCTAACATATAATTATGAAGGTTCTTTTCAGCAGATAACGCATCATCAGGATTGAATTTGGGAAGCCATCTTTCAGGATGTTTTGGTAGAGGATGAAGGGGTGCTGAAATTTGAACAACTCCCAGATTGGACCACGATCTAGTTGTCATTGTAACAATTGGGGAGGTGGATGTGATGAAAGAAGAATTGGCAGCTATGATAGTATTTCTTGAGGCAACACCAGTCGTTTGTGTATAGGAAATGGAAATAGCTGAAGTGATTGGTAGAGAAAAAGGAATAAATGGAGATGTTTGTGAATGAGAGAATGAGGTAATCTCACTAATACATGTTTGGGAATCTGATATAGCATTTTTCATTTGATAGAATTGAAGTGGAAATTCAAATGGAAAGATGCCAAGTTTTACACTTTGGGACCGAGTCAAAACACCAATTCTGTGAAAAATAGAAGTTATAATTCCTTCATAAAATTTGAATGATTTAGGATTTTCTACTGAAATGGAGACGTCTTCCAATTTCCTTATCAAAGCTATAATTTCTGGTGATTCTGGAGTATAATCCTCAAGGATTACTTCAGGAACTATTCTAGGAGACTTGGGAGGTGATTGTACAACTCCTGATATAAAAGTAGGATATTTGGAGGGGAAATGACTCTTGGAATAACCTTTTGTTTTTGGATTGGACTTAATTGCCATTCATAGTCTGCAGGCCCTCCTTCTAGTGCCAAAAGTGTCAAGGCCTCAAAAATCGTTGCATCAACACAGAGGAAAACCACCTTGTCCGGACCTTAAGACAACTCCTTTTCCGTTTAGGTAGTGACTCCGATTGGATATAATGGGACAAGTTTCCCAATGAAAGGAGATTGAATGAATGTGTAATGCTTATTGTGGAGTGAAATAGATGGATTTGTGGCAATGAATAAAATGTAAAACATATGCATTAATCTACTCTATATTCCCGGGATTGTTTAACATTTATCTAGATGTGATCTATAATGATTTTCCTTAGTAAAAGACAATATAGATTGCTCAAACACCAATGGAAATGAAAATATTTCAAGATGATTATTTTTATTAAATAGTTAATCAAAATAATGTGTATAAATCATATTGCATTTAGAATATCAAAGCAAATTTCTTAACATGTATTTAAAAATATCAATCGCAGCATGATCAAAAATGAATACATGTACCACTGTTCTTTAAATACCATGTAATAAGAAATCTAAAAAGATAAATTCACTATTTATTTATGAACAAAATATAGGTACACAAATAGAAATACCAGATGCGCGTTGCTCATCTCATAAAAGAAATAACAACAGTTTAGTCCTTCTCACAAAGATGACTTCAGGATTACAAAAATGGAACTTCTCAAAATTCTTTATGAAAAATCCTAAAACAATGTTCTAGTTGCTCTATTGAGAAAAGTATGAAAGTACACTAGTGCGAGATTTCATAGTACTTTCTTCATAAAATTTAGGACCTTAATTTCATACAACAGGAAAGCTTAAATAACATAAAAACAATTGAATGTATTGTGCAGAGTGTTGAGGGCATTTAAATAGATCCCTTCAATAACGCTTAAAGGAAAACAATTTTTTGGTAGGAATTTCTAGATGTGATTTGTTGTCTTCATCAACTTTATTTGTTCCATCTGCTGGGTTGTGTTATATTCTTTCCACGTCTAGCCCACGTAGTTAACCAGGGGGTTAGAAGGGGGATGGAGCCCCCCTTTCGTTGCATCGATTGCGTAGCGGGGGGGTCACAGGGGGTTTGAGAGTTGCGGGTAACCCCACTTTATGGGGTCCAGGGTAGCGCCCCAAAATTTTTTGATTTTGGAACCTATGTTAGGTTAGTCAGACCCACCTATGGTTTTGTGCATGATTTTCACACATGTTTTTGGACGTGATGGTTTTTGGTCCATGGTTTTGGACACGATAGTTTTTCGGTCCATGGTATTGGATGCTTCAACATGTATAAATATGTATTATAACATTGAAAGGAACATAATGAAAAATCAAGCTGGTAGTCCCAGTTTTGGGATCTAGGGGGAAATCTCTGTGTATATGTTTTTTATGTGTTATGCTCTCGCATTTTTTATTTTCTGTGTTTTAGAATTCCTATGCAGGTAATTTTTGTATAGGGTTAAAACCTACACCATCAAATTATCTGGATGTTTGTTTATCTTTTTGAACTGAACTACCATTTATCAGCACAGTTGTCCTCTTCTAGCATGAACTTGAACACAGAAAACAAGAATCAATAAGCTAAAAATAAATGAGACTGATAAGCGAGTTTCATTTGAAACAAATCATGTTTTGCCAGAAATCGGGATAAAAATGTAGAGCGTAATAAATCCCGAACACAAACATCATGGAAGAGAATGTGGAGTGAGGTCTGTGACAAGACAAGTCGGGCTTTTCGTATTATCATAATCAGCATTCGAAGCAAAGGCAAAGGAACGAGAAGAACTATGAAAGTTGCGAAGGACCTGGATGCGAAATGTTATATATAAATTTTAATTTATATGTTGGGTCTGATGCTTACATCGCAATTCAAATCACATTCGCAAATCGACTAAGGTGAAGGATTGTTATAAATTGAGTCCCTTTAAAACTTGTTATTGCGAAGTCCTAGGGTGATGTGGCAGTGTCATCATGAATGATGTCATGATGACATGATGATGTGACATGGCATATGATGTGGAGTATGTTGTCATGGATGATGTGGATCATATTGCAATTGTAATTGGTTAAAATGTAGGAAGTAGGAAGCAATGACCCTTTGTTATTCGTGATAACCATAGTCGCGGGGGAAAATTTATGAATTAACATGTATAATCCTATTAGGTCTGGGGCTTATATCGCAATCACAATCAGTGATGCATAGCAGGGTGAAACTTTTAGGTTTTCTGTGATTGCCAAGGAAGCAGAGGGATTTATGGATTATAGTGTATAATCTTGTTGGGTCCACGCTATATCGCATATCGCAATCAGAATGCAGGCATCAACTATGGAACTTTTGGGATTTGCGATAGCCGTGGATGCAGGATTTTATTTCTTACGATTAATTTTCTCGTCAGGTCCAGGGTGATATCGTAATCACAATGGAGTTTCTAGAGGGGTCTTTTCCTTATGGAACTTTTGCGATGCGAGGAAGCGACGAGGAATAAGACTCTGATTATTCACATTTTTGGTTAAAAACTCATATTGTTTAATACTTAAGGTTTTTTGAAGCCTAAGTATAGTTTTGGTCTCGGGCTATTAAAATTTTGTTTTTTATTTTCGTGGAAGATTTTGATAGTCAAGGTTTAATACTTGGGTTTTAGTTAAAAAACCTAAGTATTAAAATTTGGTTATAGGAATTTATTAACAATTTTTATGTTGATTTTCTCTTTTTTAATTTTTTGGTTTTTTAAAGAAATAACATTAAAGGCTTTTTTTTAAAACTAAAGGTTCCCTATTTTAATATAATAAATTTCATAGGAAATTTATAATATATTAAAATGGGGGGTTGTTGAACATCACAACACCGCACAAAATCCTTGTCATCAAAGTCCATTTGCTAGACCACACACTGTTAGTATCATAGTTTGTCACAAGCATTATAGGGTATCTCTATCCTCGGATCTTCATTTTTCATGGTTATGGATCATCCACAAACCCACACTTCATCAAAATACATTTTATAGGTCGCACACTGTTAGTATCACAGTTGGTCACAAGAATTACAAGGTATGTCTATCCTCAGATCTTCGTTTGTCATGGTTATGGGTGTTTTAGAGAATTTAGCATCTACGGATAAATACTAATTCACTAGACAAGTAGTTGTGCCTAGAACAATAGTTTAAAGTGTTTTAGACTTTTCCTATAAGCATTAGATAATAAGAGAGGATAGAAGGCCTACCTGTAGTTCCACTTTCCTCTCGTCTCCCTTGTATCGATTCCGTCGCTCCTTCCCGTACTTAATATGCTTAAAAAGTACCCTATAAACACAACAGGAGATGAAAACCAATCAAAGAATACGATCCATTGAATATAAATGAAAGGAATCAAAAGCAATTCATACATTTAAGCATTATGAAAGAACACATCATATGGAAAAAAGGTTTAAACACTTTATTAGATAGAAGAAGGAACTACAATCACTCGTGTCTGATCCAAAGTCATTCCTTCAGCTTGGATCCCATCCAAATCACATCAAAAACAAGACAAGCTTGTGGCATCACACCATTTGCTCCAAAGTCAAGTCTCATAGTAGTATTATCTCCTTACAATTGAACATAGTCCAACCCCTAATCACTTAGATGAGTGGCCAATTTATAGGAAGATGAAGGAGGTTTTTTCATTAATGGTGACATTGAATGGCTTTCCATACTTATAATTAGTTCCATGGAGGAAGGGATGAGAGGATAGGATGATCCTTAACTCATTCCTCATCCATTTTCAAGCTCATAGGAGTAGATAACCGAGGGAAGTTTTTAGATGACTCCAAGAGATAAGAATATTCCCCAAACCCTAATTGAATTTCGCTCATTCTCACCTAGCACAAGTGAAAGGAAGCCTAATTTCTCTGCAGAGCACCCTGGTAGTGGACTCAACTACTCTGAAGCGCACCTTCATAAGGGCTTACCTGCGCTGGTCCCTCTAGAGGCAATTTTTGGATGTCTTCAAGTCATGAAATTGTCTAGGAAGGAGGCACTCAAAGGGTTGATTTGTTTAGGGCATGAAACAATTGATTTTAGGGTTTGATGAGCCCTAAAGCACTGCTCTTAATGTTGGAATTTGATGTTCCCAAATGGATCTGTAACAGTTGCCCCCTAAAGGATGAAGTCGAAAAAATGGCAATGTCGAATGAAATGCTTTACGATGTGATGAGGAGGTATCGAAGTGGAAGGTGACCTGCATCAATTACAATACATATATCATGATATTTGATTTTACATGAATTTCTGAGGGAAGGCATACCCATGATCAGCTTATAATCTTTCATTACATGTACATAAACAGTCGTCTACAGATATAAACCCATGATCGGAATGACTATCAATGTAAAGCCATTGTACATATGATTTAGTACTCCTGATATCGCAGCATGGATGGATGAAACTAGATCCGGGGTCTTCAGTCTCGTTCAACCGTTTGCTCAAGTACGAGTCTAACAATGTGAATATGTGATCTGAAGTCGAACATGGGAAGACACTATCTGATTACCAACCAATGATGTAGGTTGCTAACATATGCAAGAGAAATCACCGATAATGATAATGATCCTCAAGGTACTGCAATACATTATGCATGGTGTGAATGGATGATTTGATGTCGAACACCATACAAATTCTTTTGGTCAAAGGCCATTGATTTATACCTATTGCCGAAAGCGAGAAACCTACCATTGATGCATGCAAGCCTCAAGGTACTGAATGAGTGTTTCTAAGTCTACTTCTTGGATAATGAGTTGCTATCAACAAGAAGCAACTCGTTGCAAGAGGGCCTTGATGTATCCCACATAAACGACACAAAACGAGTGCATTGATTCTAGAGATGGAATTTGACTGACGACACAAGGTTCAGGAATTGCGGTCATGAAAATGAAGGCTTATGGTATTGCAAAAGATGGATTTTAACTGAATGACTTCTCTTGAACATGTCGGCAACACTAAAGTTAATTGGTAGCATTGACCCAAAACAAAGTGATGGATGGTATGATAGACCAATGGTTTGATAACCATCAAGCTAATAACCCAACCCAAATAGTCACGGTGATGGAGTGAAAGTGTCATGTTCAAGAGCGACCTGCTACGATAAAGTGGTTTTCCCTTTTTCCCATTTTCCCTAGTCATTGCTAACCAATACCTCTTTATTTTTATTAATCTTAATGAGGATAACATATGCCTGCTATATAATTTCACCCTTTAGGCGAATCCATTGCTATTTGACGTTTTAATGAGTCTAGCGAAGGTGAAACTCAGTCTTGTCCAGATGGACAAGTTTGTCACTATTTGATGTTTTTAACGAGTTTAACGACAAAGATAACTCAGTCCTTTTCATGTTTAGAGAGTTTGAAAAGGGACAAAAAGAAAACTCCACAAGTTCTTTTTCATAAATTAATCTCTCAAGCCCGAAAAAGCGTAAAATAATACAAGAGAGATATCGTTTCCAATCCGTTAACGAGTTGGAAAGGACAAGTGCTCGACAATATTTTCATATTTAGAGATGAAAAGAGCTTAAATAGGACTCCAAGGGGGTTCCTTTTTCATTTTTAACAAAGCTCGAAAAACAAATAAAAGTGTGCTTTGTGGTCAAAAGTACAACTTACAATCAAGCACATTGAATTCTGCAAATCAGTCATAAAACCTGCTCAAAACATCACCAAATGGATTAAAAATATCTATTTCATAGGCAAAAATAGGTACATACTATTGTTTAGTTGATTAATTAACATGAAATAAACATAAAACAAGTTTTTACCATATCATTTTTACCATTTGGAACTTACCATCCATTTTTGTGCTCTGAGCTGTGTTTTTACCTCAAACTTCACCAGCTGATTGCGAAAGATTCTATGGCCCATTTCTCAAGCCATCTGGACTATGTAGGAACTAAACCTCTCTACTTTCTTTTCAATCCATTGTTTTTTCATTTCATGCAAATTTTAGGGTTTTTGGGGCCCCTAGGGTTTCATTTTTTTTTTCCCTAGGATCAACGCAGGCTTTCACATTAAAAACTGCACTAAAGAGCACCCAAATAGAAGGTTTCATGCTCTGTAGCGCACTGTATCCGTGTCTAGGCTGTGCTGAGTGCATTTCCC
The DNA here is from genome assembly GCA_000404065.3 of Pinus taeda. Taxonomy (NCBI): domain Eukaryota; kingdom Viridiplantae; phylum Streptophyta; class Pinopsida; order Pinales; family Pinaceae; genus Pinus; species Pinus taeda. The sequence continues at coordinate 106,987 of APFE030689602.1, read as the reverse complement.
AAGTTTGTTTTAGTTGTTTGCTCCAAAATTTGCCCTGTTTTTTGCATGGAAAGGATCCTAATTTAGCTTATGATTGTGATTCAGGCTTTCATCGGATCAGAATGTCGATTACATGGGGAGAAAGAGAGCATGTAGAACAAGGCATGGTTGCCCTAAATAACTCGGTACAGTTGAGGCCCTTAGGAATTGCGGGTTACTCAAATACTTTAAGTTGTCCGGAATGAGGCAACAAATAGAACTATTGCAGTTCCTTGTTCGTGCATGGGATCTAACAGATCAGACATTTCAAATTAGGGATAAGATGGTCCCTATTACCATTGAGGGTATTTACTTTCTTATTGGACTATCGAGGCGAGGTGCCACCATCTCACTTTTTGGATTTTCTCGTGGAGGTGAATTGGTGAGAGATTATATCAGAAAGTTTTGTCAGCTAGGTACACAACCTAGCAAGGATGGGAAAATAAATATTAGGGATGTAAGTGCTTTTCCTTTAAGAACCATCCTCTTCATGATTGCAAATTTGGCTGGCAGTGTGACACTACATTTGGCGAACAGATCTTATATGCAGTATGTACTGGAGTGTCTAGAGCCAAAAGTTTTCAACTGGAGTGAGGTTGTACTTTCACTGCTGAAAGAACAACTGACGAAGGTAAAAAGCGGGAAGACGAAGAATTTCTGCTATGGTTAGATCTTGATTACTTTTTCCTTAGAAAATCCCATTGATGCAACCACAACATGTATCATTGGGTGTGGCTGGTCCTAGAGATCCATGTATGCAAAGGTGGGTTGAATTGATGGCTCAACATGCTGGTTAGCCAACAATAATTTTCTCCCATGCATTTTTGCAGTTGGATTGAGTGACATCCATACTTAGGGATGGACCATTGTGGAGATCCAGATTCGATTCCACCAGTTGAAGCACAATGGGGTGCTATGGGTAAGTTGTTTGACCAAAGTGTTTTTTGATTTTTCAATTTTCTACATGTTTTTTGTGTTTTTTTTAATGTTCCCAAGACTAAACTAAAATTACTCTTATGCATTCAGATGTGGGTATTGTTCGACCTGTGGTACACCAACAGGTTTTAAGTGGGCCAACACAGAGAAAAATTGGGAGAGTAGTTCTCCAGGACTCGGATTTGGTCGAGACCTTAGCAGAGTTGCAGGATCACATAGAGGGATTAACCCTTGGTATTCCAGATATCTGGATCGAGGAGTTACCTATGAGGCTACAATGCCACACTATTGGTGTTCCTAACTATTGGGCTATGCTTTTATGCATGATAGCACAGGCTGTGACCTATTACCATGAGAACCACTAGATCTACTTAGGATGTTTTGTATGCATTCTTGAGTTTTTGGGTTCGATGACCAAATGTGTCTTGGGCACAAAATTTGTAATTTTTTTTTTTTTAAACACATATCTATTTTACTCTCAGGGCTTTTTATGGTTATATGCAATCTTATTCAATTGATGATGTGAATTGAAAATACTATTTTTACATGTGTTGCAAATGTCTATTTAACACATAATTCACTAGACAATTAGTTAACATGTTAAGATTTCTGGAAATGTCTTGATATTGAATGTGTTCAAAACATCTTTTCAAAATACGAACTCTAAGGAACATTCAAAAAAATGTTGGATTTTGAACAGTATAAGTGTTTGTTAGTTGTAGTACAACGAGTTGCGAGTCTAGCCTAATGATGATTCGGTGAATGCTAAGTGAAATGGCATCAGAGAGTAGTTCAATCAACATGTTATACTCAACGATATTGTTTTTCGATCGAATGGTACAAATCCCTTGCAAACTCACAAACTCGCCACTTGGAGCGAAAATAGCCCATGCCACAAAAGATAAATTCTATGTACTACGACTAACACCATCGGCATAACCAACAAAAGGTTCCAAAGACTCCAACATCTACAACAAATGCAAAGTGGATTACCAACCAGATAAAAATCTCTAAAACACACACACACACATGCAATGAAAGCATATATACAGTCAGTTTTACTACATTTAATCAAGCATAGTAACGTTTGAGGTAAAACCCATTTCAGTGCTACGACAATGGAATCCCATCATAATCTACTAACTCGTAGGCTCCTTTTGTCAGAACATGCTTAACAACATAAGGACCCATCCACATTGGTTTAAATTTTCTTGCTCCAAGTTTATCAGCTTCCTGATCGTAAAGCAGGACCAGGTCTCCTTTTGAGAAGATACGAGGCTAGACATTCCTATCATATTACACCTGAATACATTTCTTATGCGCTTCGTTAGCCAGTGCGACATCATGACAAGTTCATCCAGATGGATTAATTCCAAGAAACATTCTTCTTCTTCAGATGTGTCGAGTAACAGGTCAATTATGATTTTAAGCAATGAAATTTCACATTGTATCGGTAAGATTGCTTCCAAAACATACACCAATTGAAAGAGTGTAAATCTAGTTGCATTTCTCATTGAGGTTATATATGCCCACAAGGTAGAGTACAGGACTAAGTGCTAGTTTCTTTTATGAACCCCTACCATCCTTTGCAACATCCGCTTCAGGACCTTGTTGATGGCTTCAACCTGTCCATTCGCTTGTGGGTAATACGGGGTAGAACTATCATGTGACAGTCCTAAATTAGCAGTCAACTCAGCCATCAAGTGATTGCAAAAATGCGACCCATGATATGTAACTATGGCTTGTGGTACACCAAACTGAGCAACCACATGGTTAAAAAAGAAAAGAGCGGTCGTTTTACCGTTGTTGTTCAATGTTGGCATCGCCTCGGCCCATTGGGTAAAATACTCAGCAACGACTATAATATACCCATGCCCCCCGGCTGAGGTGGGGTTACATGTCATAAAGTCAATGCCCCATCTGGTGAATGGGACAATAATGAAAATTGGATGCAGTGGTGCAGGTGGTAATCTGGTTTTCCGGTCATATATCTGGCATGCGTGATAACTTCTGACAACAATAATACAACCTTTAAATATAGTTGGCCAAAAGTAGCCAGCACGAAGAATCCTTTGTGCAGTTGCATATTTAGATAATTGTCCACCATAGGAACCGGAATGGAAATCATTCAATGCTTTCTCGCCCTCCTCATGCATGAGGCACCTCCGTAAAACCATATCAATACCACGACAATAAAGTGTGTCACCAATGATCAGATAATCTTTGGCATGGTAACAAATACGCCATTGTTGCGAGCAAGAGGTATCTTGCTGGAAAGTTTGGGTCTGGAGATAGATCTGTATATCTCCATACCATGCGTCAGGTGACGAAATTAGAAACAAAGGAACATCCATAGTTGATGGTTCAAATGTTGAATCGATGGAGGTCGAGGGAAGGTCACATAGTAACTCTGCAAAAACTAGTGATTTCTTTGATTTGGGCTTGATGAATTCCAAATCAAATTCCTATAGAATAACTATCCATTTTTAATATTTCCCCCCAGCAATTGAGGTGACAAAATGTATGTCATAGAGTTGCAATCTGAAATGAAAACTATTTTTCGTAACAGGATATAGTGGTGAAATCATTGAACAACTTGCATAGCTGCCAAAGCTAGTTTTTCGATATAAGAGCACTTAATTTCTGTATCATTGAGATTACGACTCAAGTAATAAATAGGATGTTCAATCCATTTTCTTCCTAGGCTAAAACCATGCCAATGGTTGGTTCTGCAGCGGCGAGATACAAGTAATATTCATTTTGGTAATTTGGAGAATACATTAATGAAGCTTTAATTAGGGTATCTTTAATAGCGTCAAAGGAAGCTTGCGTGACTTGATCCCAATGAAAGGGTATATCCTTTTTCAAAAGAAGTGTAAAAACTTTAGCCATCTCAGTGTAATTAGGAATGAACCTCCTTAGAAATTTTTCTTTCCTTAGAGTCTCTGTAATTGTAAAAGATTTGAAGGTGGAGGAAAATCCTTAATTGCCTGAACCTTTAATGGATCCAGCCAAATCCCTTCTCTAGACACTACGAATCCAAGCAAGCGACCAAAACCAACACAAAACACACATTTGTGTGGATTGAGTCAAATCTTGTAGTGTCAGCATCGTAAAAATATTTCTCCAAGTGTTGCGGGTGATCAATCCGCTTTCAAGAATGAGCAGGTAAATCGTCAAGGTAAGGTTGAACAATGTGCTTGATATCATGGAAGGCATAATTCATTGCCCTTTGAAATGTAGCCCCAACATTCTTCAAACCGAATGGGAGTTTCCTATAAGAGAATGTGACCCATGGACAGATAAAAGTTGTTTTCGTTTAGTCTTGTGGGTGTATATTGATTTGATTATAGCCGAAAAACCATCCATCAATGAAAATATTTCGCATCTGGCACATTCATCAATAATCTGGTCGATAAAAGGAGTAGGATAATTTTCCTTTGGACATGCCTGATTTACATCCCTATAATCGATGCACACTCGTATTGTTCCTTGTTTTTTCATGATATGAACAATATTGGAAACCCAGTTAGTAAGATGAACAGGGTAAATGAAACCATCCCGCAAAAGTTTTTCAACCTTTGCTTTAATTGCAACATCTTTCTTTGGATGAACAGGTCTGAGTCGCTATCGAACTGGCTTGATATCACGGTACATTTTGATTTCGTGTTCAACAATACTTGAGTCAATGCTTAGCCTCTCCTCATAAGACCATGAAAAGATATCTTTAAATTCACTAAAGAGAGCATGATAATTATCGAGTTCTAATGGAGAACAAGATTTTCCAACATGAATATTCTCTACAATATTAGGCTTGGTCGAAATATTAATAGAAATCGTTTCTTCAATATTTGACAGGTTTCACTCATATTCGATTGTGTCTATGAAAACTGAATTTGATAAGAAATCAACGACTGATGGGTGGTTTAGTTCATTCAAATAATCTTCAATATCATCTGGAAGATTGGAACTATGATGATAATTTTCCCATGGTTCCTCTCTTATCATCATTGATTGGATGATTCCTTCATCTGTAGAATGTATATGTGAAAAAGGATCCGAAGAGGTACCATATTCTAACGACCTATCTACCCATACAATTGTTGAGTGTGGATTTGGGTTTCCCACAAGCCTGGAAAATTGATTGCTATGATGATTCAATGGGGCTTAACGGCATCACGTCAATATTACTATCAACTTCAACTTTGTTGGTAATCCTCCTTAAATTAGATGAGGTGGAAGGAATCATGTTGCAAGTCTCTACCCTTGCCACTTCCGCCAAATCAGATGGTGACGGTAGGGTAAAAGTACCCATTAGGGAAGAATATTTAAAGAGACCTACTCCAACACTTTGAAGTGACAGCGGGGGTCTGTGTACCAACGGAATGCTTCCTGCAGCCTGTGAACTATTAGCAAAGAAGGCTAGCTGATCAATGACTGTGATTCCACCCTTAAAATGGAATGCGATAGTATGAAAGTACGTGGAAACCACAACAACCATAGCATATACCTAAGGCCTTCCTAGTAAAATGTTGTAATTAAGGGGTCTGTCAACTACCTCAATCTCAACAGTAACTGTTTTGCCCTCTATTTTGATTTGCAGGTTACTCAAAATCCCACATGGAGTATATGTTCTTCCATCAAAAGCTTTCAACATGGTTGGTGATCGTGACAACGGCGGTGAACTAAGTGTTTTCCAGCAGCTCATTGACATCATGCAAGTAGATGCCCCCTCGTCAATAATAGTTCGGTGAACATTATTATTGAGAGCTTTTACTTGAATTAGGAAAGCTAAATGCACTGGTAACTATGGTGTATATCCCACATGGTTAAAAACCACAAGATTTGAATCCATAGGATCTATTCCGCCTATTGCTGATAGTAAAGCCTGCTTCTGGGAGGGACAGTTTTGCAACACCTCGAGTGTCGACATAGCATAAGGTGATTGAGAAAGAACTTCCACTATGTTATAATTTTGAGCTACTTGAGCCCGAGGGTTAAATGTTGATTTATGCACAACTCCCTTTGGTGGTTTTATTGTCAATTCAGGTACTATGGGTGAAACATTTTCCGATGAAGTTGAGGTCGAAGGAATAGGTTGATCAGTGGCTGATTATTCGACGATGATGAGGGACTTCCATAATATTTGTTTCTCGATGACACCAAAAATTCATTTTGTGGCTTTGTGATTGATAACATGAGTACTTGGGATGTGGAAGCATGGTCTATTGCAACCAAATGTGTCTTCGGGGTTGGAAACAGATCAGTCAACACTGCTAATGTGTTTGAAGTCTTTAAAAGTTTAGATGCCTCAGAGTAGTGTGGACAATCTCTTATAAAATGCTCGTCATTATAGATTAGACATGGATAACGAGATTTCCTCGCCGAAGCAGAGGAATCAAATGATTTCTCTAGATGGGAATTATCTTGTTTCTTTTTGTTCTTCCCCTTTTTCTTGGTCCCTGGTTGCTTTGGATTTTTTCCTTTGTCAGAAGACACAACATTAATCTCGGAGGAAAGAATATTTTTTGATGCAATGGTAGTTTGATTGGTAACGGAAAGGGTTTGAATAGATGGTCTTCCTGCCATTTGCGTGCTCGAAGAACCGATCACACCATTGCTGGCATGAGAGTCCTTACTCGATTATGGAGGAGGAGGAATAATGAAAGTTGGTCGGGGTGCATTAGGAATTTTATCATAAGGCGTGCCGGATTGTGTGTAAATCAAATCAAAGTATTGGGCACAAGCAATAACTTTCTCTTTTGTGAGAACTCCACTTTTTTCCACTTCCTCGGTGATTGATGGCAACAAGGATTTTATGAACCACTCAGCTAAAAGCTGATCGGGAACATATGTCTTAACCATTCAACGATGATGCCGCCACTCATGAATATGATCTGATATATGGGTAGAAGTAGTCTGTTTAAAATTGGTTAGGAGTTTCGTTCTAGTCTCATATTTGATGGGTAACTGGAAGTGGGTCAAAAAAGTAGTGGCTAAAGTGGTGAAATTATCGAACGAAGCTCTTAGTAACTCAATGTACCATTTAGCAGTTGGACCAGTAAGTATTCTTTGGAGAAGATGAAGTATAACCGAATCATAATTTAAGGAGTTTGATGAACACCATAAATGAAAGGTCATGACATGATTTGATGGGTCTTCTCCAGGATTTCCATTAAATTTTGGAATTTCAGATGGTAACTTATGTGGAATTATTATCCCCAAGGTGCATATAAGATTGGATCATTAGTGAGCCGATTTAAATCTGGTAGTTCTAATGTTGCTACAAATGACAACTGTCAATTCAAGTCAGGTTGATCATACCTAGGATATGATGGAATTGCTCGAGCAATAGGTCTTTGCATACCAACATAGGGCATCTGCATTTGGTAACCTTGGTATGGTTGTTGTTGAACAAAACCAACATAAGGTGGTTGTTGATAACCAGGTTGAATGTGTGGTTGTCCATAACATGCAAAGCCATGTTGACCAGGACCTTGGTAAGCTTTAGATTGATCAAAACTAGGTTGAGCCTGTGGAACAAGTCCAAATTGGGGTTGGAATTGCTGGAATTGGGGTTGTTGAAATTAAGGCTGCCACGGTTGTTGAATCAACTGTTGTTGTTGTTGGTACAAATGTTGTTGATTTAACAGTTGTTGTTGCCTAGAAATGAAAGGTTGGCTAGGTTGTGAATAAACTATACCAGTGTAAGCTTGGGTTAGTCCAGATAAGGGTATATTGACCTGAGGTTGCTATTGAACCTTGAAAACAAGTGGTTGTTGTATAACAACTTGAGGGATTTGAACTTCTTGACTTGAAACCTAGGGTTGCAAGGTAGAAGGATCAATTCGTACCAAATGAGATACAACAGTTTGAACTTGCAAATGTGATACGGTAGTAACAACAGATGTTGTAAGAATAGCTAACATAGTTTGCATTGGTTGCATTGGATACACAAGCCTGGGTCGAACTCGCATTGTTGGTTGCCATTGACAAACTCTAATTCTAGATTGACCTAAATACTGCGGGATATTACCATATGATGGTCCTCCATAATAAGGAGGATACAATGAATAAGCATATTACTCTACATATGGTGGAAATCCAGTATTTAATGGATACATAGGTCTTTGTTGACCAGATTGCCTAGCTTGATATTGATATGCAGGATCAAACTGTTGAGTTCCCACTAGAGAAGAACCAGGTAGAATTATGGTTGAGGACATGGGTGATGACCATGGTGTAGAAGCAACCCCAAAATGGGTTCCAAATAAAGATTGGTAACCAACCGGGATGGGTGGTTCACCATATAGGTGTGACCATAGTTAACTGACCCAAAAGTTGTCCTAAAGATTCGACGGGTACTTGAAAATAAGCATGATCAAATAAAGCAGTAAAATGAGGAGTATGAGGATAAAGATAGAGCCCAACTCCAAAATGGAAAGGGGTTCCTGGTGGAGAATCTTCTTCCAATTCTTCCTCTATAACAATTAGACTTGGTGGAAGAACTTCACTCTCAGTTCCGTAAAAGATTTTTGGTGTTGATAAAGTTGAAGTTTCAATAGTTACTGATATCTGAGGGGTAACCGGTTGATCGCCTTCCAGTAGAGTAACCACTTCTGAATGTTCAATTTCAAAGTCCAGATGTTTAGGTAAATGAACAACAGTTTCAGTGAGAGGTTCCTAAACAATTTTAGGTTTAGATGTAACTTTCGTTTGAACTGGGATAGGTTCTAGATTAACTTCTGGTTGAACTGATTCAAATTCAGAAGTACTTTCTTGTTGAGCAACTTCAAGTTGAGGATCAACTTGTTGTTGAACAACTTCGGTTACTGTTTCACTAGGATCAGTGCTAATGTCCTCAGTTAATTGTGAAACTTCTTCTTCAGGAATAGATGTGCCAGAAATATTTGGAGTAATTGGAGTCTCAGTACTTACCAAAGTAGATGACTCAGGTAACTTAGATGAATAACTAGGAGTTCTTGATGTACTAGACTTAGTTAAGCGAGATCGCTTTGCTCGAATTGGTGTCGCTTCAAGAGGCAAAGGCGGTTTGCTCACTATTCTCCATGAATGACGAGGTAAGGGTTGATGTTCCTCCACAATTGCTAATTAATTTTATTATCAAAAAATAAATAAACAAAACAGGCTATACTAGGCAAAAGGTTTACCAAGAAACTGTGAATTGCAAAATACTTCCTGGTGAACCAAGAAGTACAGGCAGGCAATCTCCCCAAATGTTGTGTTCGGTGTATCGCAATTTACAAGGAAGCCGACTCAGTTACTTAAGGATGGATAGCAACCTAAATTTTTTCTCCCATATATACACGAAGGCACATGGAGGCCCAGTCCGTATAAGCGTTGTCTATTGCAAAACCGCACAGTGAGAGCATTCCCAGATACTTCACATACTATAACACCACCCTATATACCCGAAGGTACGTGGATGAGCTACGATATACTCATGTATGTGGAATGAGTATCACACTAGGGATGTATTGCAGACAAGTTAGCGATAGCTGCTTTGTTTCATGACGCTAGAACATGTCTCTAGCCTAAACCACTAAATGTTCTCGTTAATGACAATGCTCCATTATGTAAATTGATTTTTATTTTAAGTTGATCTTTCATAGGAATTTTCCTTTTAAGTTCACCACGTGATGTATTCTGAAATTCATAGGAATGCAATTATCATGATAAGCATTCTTTCCATTCAATTTAACGATGAAAATCCTAACTACTTAGGGATAGAGAAATCAAATTTCTTTTGATCAAAGAGCAAAGAGCACAATCTAAATGCAATTTCCCTACACTATTCCTATCAACACACACAAACTTTTTTAATGCAACATGCATGTATTTATTTTCAATTCCCTTAATGTGAATATGAACAAAAAGGAAATATGCACATATCAATCAATCTTTCATATGAACGAAGAATTTTATGCCAGTTCAAATTCAAAGGAAGAGAAGACTTTGCGACACTTTCTTTCGAATGAAGACTAATCAATTATATCCTAAATTTGATTATTGATCGATAATGACAAAGAAAACATGAAAAAACATTAATCAATCCAATCAAAGTCGGGCTAGACCAGGAGATAACAACTCATTTTCTGAGATATAGCATTCATGGATCAATCAACAAACAATCAAACAGAGAGAACTTGGCAAAAACTCTTTCCAAAAGTGGGAAATTGATCCTAGGAGGATCAACGTAGCCCAAAGTGGAAGACAGTCCACTTCAAAGCATTGTCCCTAAGCCAAGGATGCTCTATAGCACACTGTGTCCCTCACAAGCCTGCGCTAGTGACAATAAGCCATTTCAAAAGGCAACTTAACAAAATTTTGACCAATTTTTCAATGTAAATAGTTGAATTACAATATATGAACACAAATGATGTTTACAACTATGTCTTAGGAGGTGGATAAGCTACTAGTAAAGAATATTCTTCCCCAGTGAAGTAGCCAATTTTCTTTGGAGAATTTAGAATCTACGGATAAATACTAATTGACTAGACAAGTAGTTGTGGCTAAAACAACACTTTAAAGTGTTTTAGACTTTTCCTATAAGCAATAGATAAGAAGAGAGGATAGAAGGCCTACCTGTAGTTCCGCTTTCCTCTCGTCTCCCTTGTATTTATTCTGTCGCTCCTTCCTGTACTTAATTTGCTTGAAAAGTACCCTGTAAACACAACAGAAGATGAAAACTAATCAAAGAATACGATCCATTGAATATAAATGAAAGGAATCAGAATCAATTCATACATATAAGCATTATGAAAGAAACCATCATATGGAAAAAAGGTTCAAACACTTTATTAGATAGAAGAAGGAATTACAACCATCTGTGTCTGACCCAAAGTCATTCCTTGAGCTTGGATCCCATCCACATCACATCAAAAGCAAGACAAACTTGTGGCATCACATCATTTGCTCCAAAGTCAAGTCTCATAGCAGCATTATCTCCATACAATTCAACATAGTCCAGCCCCTGATCACTTAGATGAGTGGTCAATTTATAGGAAGATGAAGGAGAATTTGTCATTAATGGTGACATTGAATGTCATTCCATACTTAGAATTAGTTCCATGGAGGAAGGGATGAGAGGATAGGATGATCCTTAACTCATTCCTCATCCATTTTCGATCTCATAGGAGTAGATAACTGAGGGAAGCTTCTAGATGACTCTAAGATATAAGAATATTCCCCAAACCCCAGTTGAATTTCTCTCATTCTTGCCTAGCACAGGTGAAAGGAAGCCTAAGCACTCTGCAGAGCACCCTGGTAGTGGACTCAACTGCTCTACAACACACTTGCATAAGGGCTTACCTGTGCTGGTCCCTCTAGAAGCAATTTCTGGATGTCTTCAAGTCATGAAACTGTCTAGGAAGGATGCGTTCAAAGGGATGACTTGTTTAGGGCATGAAACAACTGATTTAGGGTTTGATGAGCCCTAAAACATTGATCTGAATGTTGGGATTTGATGTGCCCAAATGGATCTGTAACAATGGGTCATCCACAAACCCACACTTTATCGAATTCCATTTGCTTGGCCAGACACTGTCAGTGTCACAATTGGTCACAAGCATTACATGGCATCTCTATCCTTAGATCTTCGTTCATCACAGTTATGGGTTAACCACATAAAACCCTTCTCTTTAGTGGATCTTCATATTCAACAAAGGCTTCTTAGGAGGGAAATTCACGCAATGGGGACCATTACTTCTTAAGGAGGGAGGAATGATCTGAATGGAAAATGGAATCCTCCCATGGTATTCATCCACCCATAGTATTCATTCACCCATGGAATTTACCCATGGTATTGTAAGTGGAATCCACCCATGATATTTATCCACCTATGGAATTTACCCATGATATTCTAAGTGGCATCCACCTATGGTATTCATTCACCCATGGTATTTATCCACTCATGGAATTTACCCATTGTATTGTAAGTGAAATCTACCCCTGATATTCATTCACCCATGGTATTTACCCACCCATGGAATTTACCTTTGGTAGTGTGACCAAAACAGGCTATAAATAACAAGTCGCATTTTGTAAAAGGACAGATTTTCCACCACAATGTAGCCTTTACAGTTATTATCTGTTTTAATAAAAAAAAATCTTTGTGGTTTTGTTATTGTGTGTTCTCCTCTTTTCTTCTAGCATTTCAATTTTTCATGGAGGCCTCCCCCCAAGATCCGGATCATGGGCATTATGAGATTGCAGTAGTTCCTTTTGGTCTTACTAATGCTCTAGCTACTTTCATGTGTTTGACAAATAGTGTGTTGTGCCCTTATCTGGATAAGTTTGTGATAGTCTTCATTGATGAAATATTGATGTAATCTAAAAGTGAGGAAGACCATGCATAACACCTGATAGAAGTGGATAAATTTTTAAGACAACATCAATTTTATACCAAGCTTAGTAAGTGCAGTTTCTTTAAGAAAAAAGTTCATTACTTGGGACATGTTGTTTCATAGAAGGTATAACAATAGACTTAGAAACAATCAGAGCTATCATGGAGTGGGAAGCTCCTAGGAATGTGAATGAGGTTAGATCATTCATGGGAATTGCAGGTTATTACAAATGGTTCATTGATAACTTCTCATGGATTGCCTATCCTATTAAAACTTTATAGTGAAAAGGGAAGAAGTTTGAATGGACTGAGGACTATGTAGCTAGTTTTGAGTAGTTTAATCATTTGCATACAAATGCTCTGGTCTTGAATATTGCAGATCTAGATAAATATTTTATGGTATGTACATATGCTTGCAAGATAGGACTTGGTAAATTCCTAATGTAGAAAGGATAGTTAGTATGCTATGAGTCAAAGAAGTTGAATGAGTACGAGAAAAACTATGTGACTCGTGATCTCTAGTTGGAAACTATCATTCATGCATTGAAGATGTAGAGACACTATATTCTTGGCAGGAGGTTCATTTTGATGAGTAATCATAGTGGATTTAGGTATTTGTTTCATCAATATAATTTGAATGTCAGACAAGCTAGATGGTTAGATACTCCCAATGAGTTTTATTTCAAGATTAGGAACATTAAGGGAAAAAAGAACAGGGTTGTAGATGCTCTTAGTTGAAGAGTACAGGTGAATCTTGTTGCAACATTGAGTTTTTATGGGATAGACTTGCATGAGCAAATATTATAGGCAGGAAAACATGATGACATGTATTAATAGTTGAGACAGATGTTACAACAATAGGGTATAGGTGACCAGGAAGTGGATTATGATCTCACAACATATGGCTTGGTCAAATTTAGGAACAAGATTTATGTGTCAGATGACAGTGAGCTCAAGAATATTATCGTGAGGAATTTCATGTTAAGTTATATTCAGATCACTTGGGATATCTAAAGACATTAACTGTAATTGAGTAATTCTATCATTTTCCAAACTTGAAGAAAGAGGTGGGGAAGTCTGTTGTGATATGTTTGGACTATCAACAAGTAAAAGTAGAGTGTAAGCATCTAGGTGATTTATTATATCCGATTCTGATTCCAGATTGGAAATGGGAGGTAATTTCCATGGAATTCATTACAGGTTTTTTGAGGACATCGAGACGACATGATTATATTATGGTTTTGGTTGATAGGTTAAGTAAGGTATCTCACTTCATTGCATATAAGTCTATGAATTCAGCTAGTGAGGTAGCTCAAATTTTCATCTGGAAGATAGTGAGATTGCATGGTGTTTTGGAGAAGATTGTATCCAAAATAGATGCCAAGTTCACTTTTAGGTTTTGAAAATATATTTTTGTAGGTTTGGGGACAAATTTGGCTTTTAGTATAGTGTATCATCCACAAGATGGATAGACAGAGAGGGCTAACATGATTCTTCAGGATATGTTGAGGATGTACGTCATGCATCATCACATGAGGTGGGAAGAGTATCTTCCACTGGTTGAGTTTGTATATGTCAATGGGTATCAAGAGTCTTTGAAGATGAGTCTATTTGATGCACTTTATGGGAAAATTTGTAATACTCTTATCATTTATAGTGATCCAGTGAAGAAGGTACTAATTGGACCAGATATGTTGGAAGAGATGGAACATGAAATGTAGGTTATTAAGATGAATTTGAAGGAAAAATAGGACAGGAAAAAGAGTTATGCAAATCAACATGGGGTATTTAAGGAGTTTCAGTTTGGGGAAACATGTACTTGTGCATCAAGCCCAAGAGGAGCTCCTTGAGGATTGGATCATGTTCTAAGCTGACACATCGATATTGTGGGCTTTTTGAGATCCTTGGGAGGATTGAACCAGTGAACTACTTACTTGCACTACCTCTGATAGTGAAAGTACACAATTTTTTCCATGTTTCGTTGCTTAAGAAGTATGTCCAAGATGTTGATCATGTGATTGAATGGTCTGTATTGTAAGTGGAACCAGAGGAGAATTCTAGCTAGAACCACAACGCATATGGAAGCAAAAACAACTCACGCTCTAGAATAGAGAAATCGAATAGGTTAAAGTGCAGTGGAAGCACTTTGGGCTCGATGAAACTACATGGGAGATCGTTGATAAAATGTGGGTTATGTATCCTTCATAATTTTTTGGTTCAAGCAAATGTGTTTTGGTATGTGTTTAAGATATTGGAATGAGATATGTTATAAAGCTCTAATAGGCCATAAGATTTTCATGTTTGATTGGCCATGGTTTGCAATATTTATCCATTGTAAATGTTGCATTGAGCTATGTTATAAATCTCCATGGGAAATATGTGTTGTTTTGTAGTGGTTTTCTAGTTATAACTGTCATAAAACATCGAGGATTGTCATTAGAGAAATTTTGAGGTCTAAAATGGGCCTCCTGAGGAATATTATAAAATAACAGTGGAAATAATAAAATATATTGGGTTGCTTCATTAAATTTTGGAAGGAACAAATAAAAACTAATTTTTCAACTTATCTCCACATATATTTACTCAAATTTTGAGTGGAAACACTCTTTGGATGCAAAATTCAATCCTCATCTAAGGATTACCCATGTTGCATCCTTTTGATAGACCCTGCTACATGAAAAAATGAGAAATACATCAAAATACGTGATTGCAATCACATTTTTTCATGTATTTCTCATTTTTCATGTAACAGGTTCCATTAAAAGCATGCAACATGGGTACTCCTTGGATGAGGAATTGAATTCGACATCCAACAAGTGCTCCCACTCAAATTTGAGTAAGTCTATGGTGAGATAAGTTGAAAATACGAGTTGAATTCTATTGGTTCTTATAAAGTTGACTTTGGTTGTACACTTTTGTTTTGAAGCCCATTTTTGACCTCAAAACTTCTCTAATGCCCCAATGGGAATGAGTTTATAACAACCTCTGGTTGATTTTATATGTAAATAAAATAAAAAACTAAGGTCATGGGGTAGGTATTCCAAGCTGAATGTGGGGCACAACATAATTTTTGGTATCAATGATGATTAATTAATGGTCATGGAAATTGGCCAAGACAAAGTGGAAATAATTATCATTTTATTTATGAAATGAAGGAAAATAGGAGAAAAGGAAGGTGAAGAGATACAAATTTTCATGAGAGGGAAATTGAAGGAAAAATAAAAGAAAATGAAGAAAATAGAGGTGTCAATGATAAAAAGGCTTATGAGAAATAGTTGCTAGCGTTTTGACAATTTTTGGGTTGAGTTCTCTTTCATTCTCTCATTCTCTCATACTCTTTCACACTTAGAGTATTCTTGGAGCATTATTGGAGCACTTTGGCATACATTAGATTTGGAGAAAGAAGGCAAAGAAAAGCAAGAAAACATAAGGGAACGTGTGGATCAACAAATACAACTAGATTACTTTGCAAGTAATAGGTTTCATGTGTGATTTCCTTGCTATTTTATGGATACATGATATATGTATGTGATTTTATTGTTACGTTTTGTCATTAGCATGGATATTTTCCTAGTGTTGGGCATGGGATCACCCGCAACATGTTTTTGGGGCTCAAAGCCCAAGTTTTTGTCAAGTATATTGTAAGAATCCACGAATTGCAGGCGCAGAGCGTGAAACATATGATTAAGTCATAGAGTAGTCTGCCCTAAGTTAGGTAAAATAGTATGATGTAATGTCGGCCTATCCATGGTTCTCGGACCATGGGAGTGTATAAATAGAGCGAGGCTCTAAGTTGTAAAGATAGTGAATAATGAAGAGAGAATAATAGGAATGGTTCAAGCTTAGAGTCAGCTTCGAAGTGTTTTGGGTTGTAGTGATAGGAGGAGGCTCTGCAGCTGAGTGCACAGAGGCCTGGTAGAGTCCGTAGCTGAGTGTGTGGACCCCTGTAGCTGAGTGCATAGGGCGGTGTGGAGTCTGTAATCAGGATTGAAGATTAATAAAGAGAAGTTTATCCTAATTTTGTGCATCTATTCTTGAATCGTTATTCTGTTGTTATGCATTACTTTTACTCTGTTTATTTGTTATGCATAGTTGAGTAAATGCTTGTATGATTTAGAATACTTATATATGAAAATAATCTAAGTAATCAGCTAACAGGGCATAATTAGGCAAGAATTGGGTAAATCATAAGGATCATGTTGCGAATAGGACTGTGCGAAGACAACATCGCAGGCCATGGGGCGCCCACTGGTGCATGTAGCACAGTAAGAGTGAAGGTTGGACCACATACCAATCTTGACATATCAGACATCCCCAAGGTGCAAAAACTTGGTTCTAGCACCCTCCCATACTACTTCAGGTGAGACCTCAATTCACGCTCCGCAGACTATTTCTAAAAGGGCCAGTAGTACCGGGATTTGTTTGGCTAGATAACCTCTGAATCTGGGTCAGGCCCATACAAGCCAACAAATGGTTTCGTTGCCAAGACCGAGATCTACATAAGGGATGTCTGATGTCGTGCCACTGGAACCCAACAAAGAAAGAAATTGAAGGGTGGTTGGACAAGAAGTTTCACAAGTTCGTGACATAGGAAAACATAACTCTGCTAGTATCTAAGGAACAGTGGTTGGAGCGCTACTTGTACACAGAAATCCATGAAATTTTCTTTGCATCCTTTCCTTCTGAGCTGTATGAGTGGATTGAAAAGTTAGCAGACAGCCAGGGAAGGTGTAGGCTTGATAAACTAATAGTGTGGACTCCAGAATTAGTGCGCAAACTAGAAGCGTCAGAAGATAAGATCACACGAGTTGTGGACCATTGGCTCGATCGGATAATAGGAGGATTTATCACTGAGTTTGCAGTAGGCACGACCGTTAGCTACAGTGAGGCAGAACAACATTTTCTCAAGGGACTGCGAGGTAAGTATATTAAATCTTTGAACACTTGGATTAAGATGTTATTGTGTGAAAAGTGGGTTATGTGAATAAATTGATGTTTGGGACTAGGTGGAGCAGGAAGATCTACAGAAGCGGAAGTAGTGAAGAATTGGAAAACAACCCCTTAATTTCACCCTCGCGAGAGAGCGAGGACGAGCTCGCGAAGGTTTATCTGAGAAGCGCGGTCAGTTTGATAAGACAACGAATTCTGTGGTTACCACCTCCACCCACACCACCACCCATTACACCCCCCTCACCTCCATCTCCACCCACTCCACCTCCACCCCCACATTTCAGTATGGCGAGCGCAATCAAACTACCAGTATTCAGAGGAGTAGGGAATGAAGATCCGAACTAATCCTGGTTCATGGTAAGAGCGGTATGGGAAGCACAAGGTGCCACAGATAGCAATATTAATAAAGCAACGCTGGTAAGCACGTTGCAAGATCATGCATTGATATGGTATATTAAACATTCTAATGACCACCCAAACACAATAATTGTAGAAATCTAGGCAGCACTGAATAGGGAATTTAGCAGACCAAAGTCAGAAACACAATCAATCATTGGGTTTAAAGAGATTGCAATGCTCCTGGGTGAGACCCCCTGGGATTTGTATCAACGGCTGAAGAGTATGATCCGCAAAGCCAATATGACGTTGACGGATGGATGGCATCGCGCATGGTTTGTAGCATCTCTGACACTGCACTTGAGGATGACGGTGTCACAACAGAAACTTTCCACTCAGGCCGAAGCATTGGAAATAGCAATGAGGTTACATGAGACCCCCATACAAGACTTTGGATTGGGAGTCCAACAAATCCATGCATAGCTACAGAATCTGTGTATGGAAATGCAGAGTTTGAAATAGGATAGTGCACCTCAGCCAGAGGTGCGCGAGGAAGTATGGTGCATAAAATGCAAAGGCCGGGGCCACGACAAAGATCATTGTCTAGTGTTTGCGAACTACTTGGCAGGGGGAAGGCCGATGCCATTGAGACCGGAGGCACAGGTAGGGCTGAGCACGACACTTGCTTTATGGTGTGCGATCTGTCAGATAGGAAGGAGACATACTATAGATAATTGTCATTTGTTGCAGAAGTATATGCAAACATCCCAGCAATTGTTTTGTAACTTTTGCACGTCGGTAGGCCATGATGAGTGCACTTGTTGCAGTTACGAACTAATGATGGATCAGACCCCTGCCTATAGAGTTCAAACCGAAATGTGATCCCTTGGCCCCAATGTGGGGATGGCGTGCGCTAGATTTCAGGGGCATGGTTGAGGATGAGGTGGAATGGGACCAAGAAGGGGTCACGAACAACTAATTTGTTACAATTACAGAGGGCCAGGCCACTATGCCTGTTATTGTACCAACTCGACAAGGATATCATTTTTGTATTGTACTCAGTTTGATCATGAGACAAAAGAATATCCTTCATTGATCACAAGGATGCACAAAAAAGGGGTATTCCAACCCCCTCCGACTCAAAATATACAAATGATGAGATCTGAGCTGTGGAAGGAAGACCTAAATGCAAACATGATGTTCAAAAGTGGTGTGACGACGAGAGATGATAAGGGGAAGCAGCCAGAAGAAAGTACGTGGCTTCGCAGGCTCCTACAAAGGAACCTGAGTTTGACTTAGAACGTGTAAAGGATACATTCATGGAAGCTAAGAAGAGCTTCACGAAGGCCTCCACTTCAGGTAGTAAGGATCAACTAGAACCATGAATGGATCCTTCAATGCTCACTTTCTTTCTGGAGACATGCATGAAGATGTTGTGCGACAAAAAAGCAGTTAAAGGACTACAGGAATTGATCACCAGGTGCGTGGGGTCAAGAGAACTATGCGTTGTCTAGAAACTAGGGAAGCATGCATTGCACACTGGAAGGGAAATGAGATTGACTGCGTAGATTGGTGAGTATGAAATGGACTAGATAATCCTAGATTTGGGTTCGGACGTGAATGTATTACCAAAGAAAATATGGGAATGCATAGGCAAACCCGCATTAAAATGGTCCCCTATTCAATTACGAATGGCGAACCAACAAAAGATTGTGCCCGTGGGGAGATTGCAAGGGGTAACAATAGATATTGAGGGTGCAAGCACGTAGGCAGATTTTGAAGAAATAGAGATTGTCAATGACAGTAACCCCTATCTCACACTGCTAGGAATAGACTGGGCCATCGATATGAATAGAGTCATAAATCTGAAGAAGCGCAAAATGATCTTCGAGAAAAAGTTACTGCACATAGTAGTACCATTGGATCTAGCCAAAGGAGCGTGCTACATTGAACCAGTGTGTGATGACAATAGTGATGATGATCTTGATTGTATTTACAAGATAACTTCATGAGACTAAGATTGGGTGAATCTGACTGTAGATGGGAGAATCTCGTGGGAATACGAAAGCTCCTACACTTCAAATTCAAACAAAGAAGTCGAGCGATGGCAGAATTGGTTGCATGAAGTAACAACGCTTAATTGCAACATGATGGTTAGATCACTGCGTTGCATGATAACAGAGGCAAGGGAGTTGCCTACATATGATGGATTGTTAGCGGTGGATGAATTTTTTTGAGCAAATTTGAAAGCACAGTACTAGAATAGTAGTAGTTTGATGCATTGAAGTGGGCACTGTGAGCGACACCCGCATGATGGTGGAGTACACATTAAGGAAATTTTTAAGATTGGCGTGGATGTAGAGGGATGATGCACCTACATTTTGGAAAACCCCAACTTTGAATGAAAGTTGGTCATCAAGGGTGGAACAATTTGCATGCCCACCTTTCTCGATGGGTACAAACATATGCTGTACAGCCCGCACAAGCACACCCCAATCCCAGAACAGAAATTCAGAGAAAATTGCAACAACAGGAAAGGCTATGCACACTACAAATTTTCCATGTGGAAGCATTCAATAGGGTGTGCAGAATCCTGAACAAGGTTCACCGAGCAAGAAGAATTGATTAGGACTTGCACGTGCCAGTGGTTCGATGGGCCTATAGGACCATGTGCAAAAACCTGAGCACAGAGATGATTCCAAAGATGCGGAATAGAGTCAAAACCATAATTTCAAAAGAAAGGAATCCACGTGTAATAACTCCCATAGTTGGGACAGTACGTGAAGACCATGATGAAGGAATCATACAACTATGCGAGGACGACCATACAAGGATTCAGGAAGCCATTTGGTGAGGGAACCTTAGACTTCGCTAACTCAAAGAAGATTGGGTACGATTGAGGAAGAAAAGTATGTTGATGGACATTGAGATCAAAAAACTGGAAAACAAGATTGCGCAAGCATGTCTTGTCGATAAGCCAAGGATGACAAGGCAAGATATGGACAACCATACCACTACATTAGAAGAATGTCACCAAGAATTTATGACTTTGCTACCATGGTTATTACCACACCTTACCGACCATAGTATCCAGGAGAACGAACTGCATAAGGTTAAGTACGCAACATTGACTGTTGCGAGGGTAATTGAGGAGTGGCCACAAACTAGACTGGAAGGTGAATTGAAGTCTCGTACAGGTGGGGTGAACACTTGACCAGCCATAGGAAGCACAGTCTCAGTGCTTGAGGTAGTTGAAAGAGAGCGCGAGACTATAAAAGAGTCTGTGTGGGAGTTGCGCGATAAGTGGGTTGTGCACCAGATAAACATGTCACAAGGGTTGCACCTGTGCATAGGAGGCTGCGTTGCCACATGGGTAGCTGGGAAGTGACCATTGGCTTCCCTGTTCATGATGAGATGTCCATTTTGGTGTAAAAGGGAGCGGGCGGTGGGAAATGAAGACATGAATTAAGAGATAGATTTGGGACATTCTGTTGCCAATAATGCATTAATGACTCAGGAGTGGGGGGAGCGGTCGAATTCAAATTCAAAAGATGTTATATTACCCCAAGGACTAGCCACGAGACAACACTTGGTTGTTTGAGATTTGAACAGTTGCAGAGTATTGAGCGCCAAGCAATCTTACCATCTTTGAGTATGCGACAGAACATATCCTGTGCAAACATCATGACTGCTACCAAGCCAAGTGTGAGATTTGCCGAAGATACCGCTGGCGAAGCTACGAAGCCCCATATGGTCCATGAGGAGCTCGGAGATGTGGCGGTTGCACTAGAAGTTCCAAAATCATGAGGGACGTCGCAACCGAAGAAGGATAAACAGGCAGTACATAACTGCACCACCATGTTGGAAGAATCCTTCGCGGTCCTCATTTCATTACAGGAGGACCCCAACATATAGCACTTGGAAACGGAGGCACGGGAAATTTAAGTGTAGTATGACAGTGTGTGAAGAATGGTGCAGATAGTTGTCCTGACCCAATGGCTTGGGAAGCTACAACAGGCAAAGGCATTGAAGGAATAGGTGGATGCCGCGCGACAGAAAGAGGCAGTCCTTAAAACATGTGCCAACCTTGGATTGATGAGGCCTTCCTCGTCACTAAAGACATTGAAGGAAAGCTTGTGCAGATGAAGGTGATGCATGCCTTAAGACAGGGATTTTCCCCTGATCGCGAGCATTCGGCTGAAAGAGTGGAGTAGATCCAACAAACAACGGAGCAGTGTGTCGCGGACCTCCGTGCAGTGCAGGATTGATTGGAAGGGCTCCACACCAAGATCACCACGCTAGTAGAGCAACTCAAGGACGAGTCACAATGATTGTGTTGGGGGCTTGTTGGGCATGGGATCCCCCGCAGCATGTTTTTGGGGCTCAAAGCCCAAGTTTTGGTCAAGTATATTGTAAGACTCCGTGAATTATGGGCATGGAGTGCGAAACATATGATTAAGTCATAGGGTAGTCCGCCCTAAGTTAGGTAAAATAGTATGATGTAATGTCAGCCTACCCATTGTTCGTGGACCATGGGAGTGTATAAATAGAGTGAGGCTCTAAGTTGTAAATACAGTGAATAATGAAGAGAGAAGAATAGGAATGGTTCAAGCTTAGAGTCAGATTTGATGTGTTTTGGGTCATAGCGATAGGAGGAGGCTCTACAGCTGAGTGTGCAAAGGCCTAGTAGAGTCCGCAACTAAGTGTGCGAACCCCGGTTTTGAGTCTGTAATCAAGATTGAAGATTAATAAAGAGAAGTTTATCCTAATTCTGTGCATCTATTCTTGAATTGTTATTCTGTTGTTATGCATTAATTTTAATCTGTTTATTTATTACGCACAGTTGAGTAAATGCTTGTATGATTTAGAATACTTATATATGAAAATAATCTAAGTAATCAGCTAACAGGGAATAATTAGGCAAGACATGGGTAAATCACAAGGATCACGTTGCAAATAAGACTGTGCGAAGATAGCATCGTAGGTCGTGAGGTGCCCACTGGTGCGTGTAGCATACTAAGCGCGAAGGTTGGACCGCGTACCAATCTTGACATATCAGACATCCCCAGGGTGCGGAAACCTAGTTCTAGCACCCTTCCATACTACTTCAGGTGAGACCTCAGTCCGTGCTTTGCAGACTGTTGCCAAAAGGGCCAGTAGTACTGGGATTTGTTTGGTTAAATTACCTTTGAACCTGGGTCATGCCCATACAAGCCAACACCTAGATTGACATATGTTTTTGTTAGGCCCCTATACTACTAGTGTAACCCTTATTGTTATTAGTACAACCCACTTATTATATTGATGTACCCACATAGTGCCCATATTGTTACTATTGTACCCCATATAAGCTCACTAATGTTACTATTGTGGCTTCATATTATTATTGTTAGGTCGGCTGGGTTATATTGTGACTCCTTAGACTCCTATATATAGAAAGGAGGT
>APFE030689602.1:63347-80067 GCA_000404065.3 Pinus taeda | reverse complement strand
AAGAATTGTTCATTTATGTAATGTAAAGGAGGTTGCCCCCTCGAAGAGGCTGAATTCTAAGTCATTGATCTATCTTTTCTATCTTTTCTTGAGCTGGTTTCATAACAGTTTTAGCCTATCCTTGCCATTTCATAGATAACCATGGTGTTGTTGGTTTTTGCACTTGATTGTTCTCTGATTGGTGCTCATAATTTGTTGGGGCATTCATTTTTTAGGAACTAAGAATTTTTAGTGATAAGAAAGAAGGATGATGACAATTGGCAAAGATAACTATTGGAAAGATGTGGGAGATACAACCAGGAAAAAGGAAAGAACTCACTGAGGACTGACAGTTGTGGAGGAACAATGGAAAGAAGAAGCCACAACTGAGTGAGAAAAGAACAATGACAATGGAGCAATAGGAACAACCAAGAAAGAGAGAAGGTAGGGGACCCGAGAAAGAACTGGCAGTCTAGGCTAGCGCATAAAGATAAAGAAGGATGAGTGAGAAAGTAGAGAGGGGGAGAATATTGGAATGTTGTTGTGGAGCTAGTAAAGACACTCTCTGTCTGCTATTTTGTATGATTATGTATTGATCTATCTTGTGAGTCTATATCATGGGAAGAGGCTCTCGAGCTCGATGTAATGATGTTGTTGCATACATTAATGATGATGAAGACTTATTGGGACAATTGTGCGCTAGTCGAATGATTATCTGATTCTTTAAAAATCTTATATGTGTGTATCTAAGTACTCTTTCCTTTACGAGTATGGATGAATTATTGCGATCATGCTTCTGTATGGTATGATTTAGTGTTCTTTGATTCTTGTCTCTATGATGTGGTTCCTCCCAATATTGGTTCTCGATCCCCATCTAACTAATGTTGCGACACACCTTAGGTGAGACTCTTTACCCATTTTGGGTAAGGTGAAAATTTCAGCATTGTACTGAACTACAATAGAGATTTGTTGGCCCTTGTGCCCAAACTCGAGGTCTCAAACTTGTTACTATTTTTGTGCCAACAAATGGTTCGATTATCACTATCCTGAAATTTCAGAAAGGGGTTTGGAATATGGTATCGAGGATATTTAAGAAGGAGTTGAAATATTGGTGGCACGAGCAAGTGGACCAGTTCATCTCTTAACAATATCAACTTCACTAATGAGGTGTTGGGAAGTTGAAGGAAGAGATCTTATACTCGGAACCAGCTAATGATCAATATGAGAAATTCTAGTGCAAGTTTACAAAGGAATTTTACAACTAGTTGCGGAGATTACAAGTAAAAGGAAAAACCAAAGGACAAAATCCATCTCGCCATGCCTGGACTCAAGTAGATCTTATCGATCTACATTGCCTTGACATAGATCTAACGCGAGCTACTGATTTATGGATGAAGACCACACTAAAGGGATACATTATTTAGTTTGCAGCAGAGAGTCATAAGTCTTTTTCTCAAGGCAAAGTTGTGTTCAGGTCATGGTTGAGAGGAAGACTATAGAAGGAAATACCATTGTGGGTTAAGATTCTAATGGTGGAGGAGAACTTGTTGCTATTCCAGAACCCAAACATGGAAACTTAACCACCTAGTATTGGGGGAAGGACCTAAAGGGAGGGATGCTACTAAGAAGGGAACTATGAGAATGTCACAAGAATGGATGCAGATCAATTTTGAAAGGTTAGGGATCTGAGGGCACAAAGGAGATTGAAAATGGATAAGAAATGGAAGGGGATGGCTCTAAAGGAAATTAAGAAGTGACAAAAGAGTTTACACCAAGTAGGAGTAGTGTTAAGAGATCTAGAAGAGGAAGAGAGTGTGGAAGTTATTCTAGTAGGAAGAGTAGAGATGACTGTAATGACTGTAGGTCCAAAAGGTGAGAGGGACCCACCCACGCTAGTAGAAATGGAAACGTCAGATGGAATGGGCCACCTAGGCTATGAGGAAGGCTTGGATGATGAAATTCACTTTTCTATAAGGAGACTATTTGCTGAAAATGATGTGTCCAAAGGAATTGATGATTTTCATTCCCAAAGCTTAGGTAGTATCTCCTCCAACCTTCCCCTAGTACTCTATCATAATCATAATAATTTTTTTTATCTAAGTTAATAAAAAAATATAAGATTTCACAGTGTGCATGCTAATTACAAAGCTTGTGCTAGTAGCAGTGGAACTAGTAACAATGGTACGAAATTGCAAGGATCATTGCAACCTGGGTTTGTGGGGATTTGTACTCCTTCCACAAGTTTAGTAAAATATGGTGGGATCTATTAGGTTCCTATACCACTAGGTTTCATTTTTCATGATTGACTAGAGAAGTGCCAAATATGTTCATCCTTTCCATGTTGCAAAGGTTCCATATTTTGAAGAATTTCACAATGTACAGTTGCTTGACTCTTATCATAGTTCATGAATGGCCAAACAAATTAATCTTGGCTAGGTTCATACTTCAATTTACTTGTCTTAGAATAGAGAATAAAGGTCTGTCCAAACAGTTCAAGCTTGGCAGATAAGTAGATAGGTAGAGAAGCAAAGGAGCCCAACTGCTTAATCTGGGCCCTTGGAATAGATAAGGGTAGACTTAGATAGGAGGGCAGCTAAAATAAAAGAAGAGAACCAGGGTTTGCTAGTTCAAATGCACCCAATGAAAATGAAGAAAAAATGTTAGGTGTAATAGGATGGGTAAATAGTTTTGATGTTGCAGAAGTAGTTGCATGAGTGTTCTTCTTTCTCAAAGATAGTTCATCTTTATTGGTATCACAACTACCATGGAAAAGTGTGGTGAAAAATTGAATGTTGCATGTCTAACTTCCCTCATTCCCCTCACACCAATCACTTACTAACATCTCACTAGGATATTGAGATCTGCTCAAAATCCCTAGACCATTCCATTTCAGGTGAAAGTTTTAGCAAAATAATGTTTTCTCCATAGGCTAACAAGCCACATTTCTTGTGTAAAATCTTTCTTCTTATGACCCTTCTTGTAGCCTAAGTTTTCACTTTTCAAGCTTAGTGCTTTGCTAAACATCATACCTTTCATATTAACATGCTAACCCTATTTATATAGCTCCCATGTAATGTTTCTCCCGCCCCTATTATATTAAATACACCAAAAAATCCCAAAAACATTATAAATATCCCCCCCCGGGTAAAGTTATGGCCATATGTTAATTCTGTCGAGAGTTATTGGTCCACCCGGGGCCAATAAACAACCCTCCACGCGTTCCATTGGAGTTTATTTAACATCCGGTTAAATAAATAACCAGCCCACCCACACCCAAAGTTGAAACATATCACGAACGCCATGAAAACGTTATAAACAATGAAATATTAAATGTGGGTCCCCGCCCTGCAAACATCCATTGTTTCCCACTCACCGATAGCCGTCCGATCGTCGTGCCTAAATCCAACGGCTGTCAGCAATATCAGAACCCCCTCAACTTCTGAACGATAGTGTCCAGGGGATGGGTGGTATTTCCACCATATGAGAGGTGCGTGTCAGCCTCCCAACGTGATCAGAGCCCCCCCCTCCAATACCACCCAGGCCCAAAGGTGGTGCGGGGAATACCTCTTACCGCCCTACTGCTACCCCGCTGACGTCATGCCATGTCACCTGCTTGCGTCACCACCTCGCCTCCGTGTCACCCACCATGTCATCCAACACGTCATCTTCCCTACCCCGCTACACGACAAAACCACACGTCACAATGACATCATCCGATAGAAATGCACCAAAACCCGTCAAAGTCAAAATTTTTGTTAAAAAGAGGTGAAAGTGCCATTTTCGCTTGTTTTTGTTTATCTTCTTTGTGCAACGTCTGCATTCCAATTTACGCCCAAGGATAGTCATTCCACCACACAGTTAGCCACCCAACAAGTTTACTCCATAGCTCGGCCCCTCAGCTTGGCTCGCCACTTGTGAATCACTCATTTCACTGTTAAAATAGGTATTTACATAAATTTTTCTCCCAAACCCTGTTTTTCTTTAGTTTTCTCTGTAAAATTGCCTGCACAACCCAAATGTGAAGAAAAAACACCTTGTTGTCTTCAAATATACACACCATAACCACTGTTTTGTCCAATTTTTACCAAAAATCCTACAAACTCCCTCTCCCTCTGCAAATTTTTCCCGCATAATCGAACTCGAGTCCACTCTCGTCTGAGATTACTGAAGGAAAGGGCCCTAAACTGTTTCTATCCATTTCCTGTTGAAAAACTCTGCGAGTTACATTTTCCTCTACAAATTCTACCCACTGAGTTAATTCTGAAGTCGAATACGGTCTGTGTTGCCAGGAGAAAATCCACAGAGCTATTGTTTTGCCTATTTCACTTACACAGACCCAAAATTTCCAATTTCAAAATCACAAACAGTTAGACAATGGAGGCTCCAGTAGCCCTCAATATAGCCCCTCTCAATGCACCTCACAAGGAATTGGAATGGTTTCCATTAGCTGATAAAGATCATCTAATCCAAGACTTAGCTGGTGACAAGAACCATCTCCAAGCATTATGTGAACTAAGGAACAATTATTTAAGAAAGAATGATTTTTATGGGATATGGGAATCAAATTTACCCATCTACTACCTCCCCTCTATCAATTTTTTCCTTGAGATAATTCGCTTCTGCTGTGAGAACTATGAACCAACCCAAAGGGCAGTCAAAAATCCATCTGGAACTACCCTCTTTCATGTAACTCCTGACTCCATAAATCAAATGCTAAGCTTCAAACCAACTCAACTTCTGTTTCCTCTTACTATGAAATTCTTGCTTGATGAGGGCCCCAAATTGTCCAGTTTAGAGATAGCTCGCATTGCCCAAATGTTTATCAAACCAAACTGTCAGCCCACTGAGCCACCTCCTTTTCACTATGCATGGTTCAATGAAGTGGGTAAATTACTTGTTGATATGATATCTTACATTATGGGGTTCAAGACAAGTGAATATATTAATGAAACTACACTAGTCTTATTATCCATATTCACCCCAGGGCAACCCCCTGTTGTCAAATACAACTATGCTAAATTCATTTCCAATAAGATCCATGACCAGCTCGTGAATTTAGACAGGGAGGGAGTCTTCAAATATTCATCCTACATCTATCATCTGTTCTTATATTATCAGCCAGATAGTTTCCAATTTCCCATCAGAAAATTGGACTCTAAAGGAGAAAAGAGGTCTGTGATTTTCTGGACCTCAATCTTTCATCAAGTCCATAACTCTCCTTACTCTTACTGTGAGTTTATTGACAAGTTTGTCTATCCAGTCTCTTCTCTCCTGATGAGAACTCCTCCTCATAGACTGTCTTATGATATGCAAAAAATATTACAGCTCTCCAAAAGCTACAAAATAGGTGACTGGTACTCCTACCAGAATCACACTGTTATAAAGATATATGACTGTGAGTTGTGCCCCTACAGGCTACCAAGATATGTGCCAATGAGACTGTTTGCCCTGGAATATTTCAGGCAATTTATCAATTCAAATTTGACTCATTTTCATAGTACTAAGAAAAACGCTCAATTGAAATTAAGAGACCAGTTAGGCCCCTACATCATGAACAAAAAAGAAGGATGGAAAGAGGCCGACCAGATATTGGGTGAAAAATTCAGATTAAAGAGGAGCTTTTGGTGGGTACCCTATGACCCAAATGGCTTTATCAATGCAAGAAGGATAAAATATAGGCTGTTAACCTATGAACATTGCAGCATCCCTAAAATAGAACAATTTTCCAACCAAGATCAGTGGGTAGAAGGTACACTAATTAAACAACTCAATGAGGAAGAGAAAATGGAACAAAATATGAAAAATCTTGAAAAGACTCTTGACTTAGATTCTTTTGGGCAGGTGTCATTCAAAGTACCGCAACAAACCGGAGAAGCTACTACAACTGCTGCAGCTTCACAACAAGCTGCCCAAGAAAGGACTACTCCAACAGCAGGAACAACAAAGGGAAAGGAGGTAGTAGACACAGAGCAAGGAACAATGACAGACTAACCAACTATCTCAAAGGAACAGGGTCAAGGATAAGCCCCTTCACTACAAATAGAGGCACCAGAGGTACCAGCATTACAGACTCCTCTCAATGAGGAAAGGAGCAAGAAAAGGGATAGAGAAGAGACCACACCTGCAAGTGGATCAATCGAGCAGCCAGGGGCCAAAAGGAAAATATTATATCCTCTACCTGAAGAGGAAATTAGTGAAGAAATCAGAGAAAGCCCAAGAGAGGAGAGGGCAACCAGCCAACAGACATCCACCAGCTTTCACAGGCAAGAAATGGAGAGGCAGCATGGTATGGAAGTTTCTTCCTTAAAGCTGCAAAGTAAGCAACGTTCTGATATTAAAGGAACATTCATGGACATTAAGGCCTAGAATGAGTCGTTGAGAATACAGCTTTATGATCAATTTCTCAAAATGACACCCTCCAAACAGCAAAGACTAATGGCAGCATATGACATTAGGGAGGAGAAAATGATCTTAAGTCATTTTAAGCCTAAGGTTTAGCAACCACAATCTACATCTGACACATAAGAACAAATCTAGAGGTCCTTGCTAAAGATATACACTCAATGGACCAGATTGAACTGCACAAACTAACTGGTGAAATGGTCTATGCTACATTGGCAGACAAGGCAATGTTGTCCCACCAATTGAAGGAGTCATTAAGTAGTACATCTGCCCAATTGGATTTGGAAAAGATATCTTCCTTAGCTAAAGACAACAGAATAAAGACCCTAGAAGAGATAATTATTGAGCTGGGACATGATCCCAAGGATGCCAAGGGCATCAAGCACTGATAAAAAAAAAGGAAGAAGATATTGTTGCACTTAGGAAGCAATTGAAGCTGCCTGTCACCATGCACCCACAAACTACAGAACTTGCACAAGAAAAAGCAGAAGAATACATAATGGATTTGCTGATGAGGATGAATTGAAGGCTAACTGAAACAAAGAAAGAGTTGGAGAAATCATTGCAAGCCAAGTAGGGAGAGTCGACCTCCCAGCCACCTGAAACAACTCCAACAGTTACCACTGCTCCCCCACAGTCACAGCAGCAATTCCTCCCACTGTCCCAACATCAACAATAGGTACATCAGCCACAGATGCTTCAGCGGCAGCAACAACAACAGGACCAAATACCAGCATGAGCATGGAAGAAATGATGAAAGCAGTAAAAGAGCTAGAAGTCCAAATATCAGAGCTTAAAGAGGCAAAAGAAAAGTTGGCCAAGCTAGAGGTAATCTATGACAAATCTAAGATAACAGTGGCAGAGAAAACTAGAGAGGTAAAGGCCTTGGAGAATAAGGTGAAATCCTTGGAGAAAGATCTCACCCTTCATAAATCTCTGGCAAAAATTAAAACAATTTTGTGGACCAAAATTGGCCAGTCCATCACTAATCATTGGCAATCAATTCAGATGATCCATGAGCAAATTGAATTGATAGAAAAGGCCCAAGTAGAGATTCAAAAGGCCATAGCATCATTAGGAAACATGCCCAAGCAGGCCAATAGACTAATTCATTTTTTGAACACTCACACCAGGGAACAACTAGTAGCTCTGGAGATCAGGGAAAGAACAAACACTATTTTGACAGTGAAAAAGGTGCTAACCATGAGGAATTTTATACAGAATCTGGAAGGAAAGTACCAAGAAATGAAAATGGAAATAAATGCCTTCATAGAGAAGTTTACAGTCTTGCAGCAGAAGGGTCTACCTAGTTTGTTAACCAGCAATCAAAGACTGTTGACACATGAACAATATGCTCACAGGGTAAATACGTATGTTGCCAATCAGATCACAGCATCATCAGGCACTTTAGAAAACATAGGACCTCCGTCTGGACAGAGCTTATATGACAAGTTGGAAAATCTGTTCTATATCGAACATGAGATAAATCATCTTTTTGAAGTCCAGCCCAACTTCTACAGGTATACTGAAGCTGATGAAACATTAATAAAACTGCAAAGACACCAGTTGCCAACAGATCAATGGTGGCAGAGCATGTTGGAGGTCTTACCAAGGTAGTTTTAATTTTTCTTTATCATCTGCATTTAATCCGATGGCAAAACCCGTGGCACATATCATAAAGATGAAGACAATAGAGAAAGGAATTCAAGCCGGAACAGCAACGCAGGAACGCGAAATCAAGGGACAACTACCAGCCGACTTACTCTATTTAAAAAGTCAAATATCTCTGACCAACTAAACAGCTAACACACCAACATTTACTCTTGCATTCATTTCTCTCATTTACTTCTCCTGTAAAGTAGATGAATGAAGTTATTGCGGTTTATTTTGTATAAATACCTCCCTGTGGGATGTATTCGAGGTTGGTGATATCTCTTCTGGAACTGCACTGTAATTCTGAGAACTCTTCTGAATAAAAGGTAGATGGAATGTATTTTTGATGAACTGAACTCTTTGGATGTGGGATTGATGATAGTGGACTATGTTGCAGAATTATTGAATTACTTGATGGATCAATAAGTATTTTTAAACTCATATTTTACAGTTTTTGTGTTTTTATGTATCATCTGTGTTCTTAATCTTAACAGCAGGGAAAAAGAATAACCCAGAACTTACTTCATTGTACTCTGTGTTCAATCTTTGCTGTTTTCTATGTTTTCTTCATAAACTAGCATAAGCAGGAATTCTTTATTGCTCCTATTTCGCCTGCTTCTTACATCTTGAGTATATTTAGGGAATTCTTAAATTGCTCCCTAAAATATTCATTCACTTTCCCTCTGCCAACATGATGAAAGACTCTTAATCACCTTTCACCCCCTGACCTCCATGTCCATCTAGTTTCATTTTATAAATTGCTCCATGATCTAATTATCTTGCTCTCTAGTGCGTTTTCTGTCAAAGAAAAATCATATCCAACAATATACACTCTTAGACTCCATAGCCCAATGGACTGAACTTCTCAGACCTTCACCCCCATTTATTGAAAATCATCATCCAACAAACTGAAAACAAAACCCTATACATCATAACTAGCCTAAAATACCTTAAAACAAAGCTAAGTTATAAAGAGAGAGCCCTCTCTGGATGCAGATTAGCTAGAAACTACATCTAAAAGATTGGTTAGTGGTTACCTCGGCCGTATTCCCTTTTCTCACAAGTTTTGGGGAACAACCTGAGTGATAACATCATTGGCGACTCTGCTGGGGAATTGAATGATTGTTTGTTACTACTGTCTAGTTTCTAAAACTACAGATGGAGCCTGAAGTTAGCCAGGTAGCCTTTGAAACAGTTTTTCTATGCAATCACAGGAGTAAATAAAAGTTACTTCAGTCAATATCTAATCTAGTTGTAGGCTTTAAACAGCTTTCTCAAACCTTTGATTAGTTTCCTTGTTTTGAACATACCTAAAGGAAAGCCAAACGCCTTCTATATTTCAAAGGCTCCCTTCAAAATATTGACAAAACTTGTATCCTTCAAATATTTCCAGAAAATACCAAAAAATATACTTCTAGAAGCTGGCTCCAAAGAAGAAAACTCGTTACACTAGGTCAAACCCAGACCCAAATCCCCCACTTATTTTTTACAATCCCAATTTGATCCCTAAGAGCCTTAGAAAACCTAAAAATCAAGAGAGTTCTGCTGATTCAAAATTTGAAACACCTCAGCAGAAACCTATCCAAACTCAACTTACTGCTGCAAAATCGCAAGCCCTTTCCCCTATCACTGTAGCTTCCCCTAGTTCACCGTCATCACTCCAAAACCTCCTTTCCACTCCCCCATCTACAGCCCATACTTCAACTATAATCCCTGTTCTTCCAGTTGTAACATTTATCCCTGTAAATATGGCAAACCGATATGCTCCCTTACAATTACCTACAAATCCAGGGGCTATGCCTCAGGATTACGAAAGCAAAATCACCTATTTTGATGGTGCTGGTACCTACATAGCACAACAACACACAAAGAAAATGACGGACTATTTTGAGAATTATGAAATTGATGATGATGATGTCAGGATGAAGATCTTTGTCGAAAGTTTAACTGGCGATATTAGGGCCTGGTTTAGGGCACTCACTACAAATACCATTGCAAATCCAGAAGCTCTTTATCAAAATTTCCTAAACAGATGGGAAAAGAATAAGGATCCATTACATATCCTATCAGAATATGGTATCTTGAAAAGAGGCCCAAAAGAAACTATTTAGGATTACTGTGCCAGATTTAACAATATATACAATGCTATCCCAGAAAATCTTAGACCACCACCAGACTTAGCCTTGATTAAATTCCCTGATGGATTTGACTTGGACATGGCTTATCAACTCAGGGAGAGAGCTCCCCCAAGTTTAGAAGACATGCAGAGCATAGCTGTAAGTGTTGAAGCCAATCTAATTTCTAAAAGAAATCAGGCTAGATCTGGGAGAAGGACAACCTTTAAGAAAGAACCTTCCACATTTGAACAAAAACTAGATGCAATCATTAAAGGTATGGATAGATTGGGAGATAGAGTGGAAACTATTGAGAGAAAATCTTCATGGAACCAAGCAACACTGCTAGAAATCCAAACTTTAGAAAAAATCAAAATCTAAATGTAGGGAAAGTTGGCCCTGAACAAAACATCAGACCGCCATTCCAAGAAAACTATGTTGAGGCTTCAACTTCTATTGAGCCCATGGAAGATCCTCACATTAACTTGATGGGTCTCAATAGTGAACAACAAATCTTCCTAACACAAGAAGACCAAGAGGCCCACACTTTAGGTCAGTTTCAAATGAAATCAGGGGAATCCTTTGATTTTAAAGAGGGACATGATGCAGCTGTCCATGAGGTTCAGAAACAATACAAATTGAGAACCAAGACAGTAGATGTTCCTGGACCCAGCAAGCAGAAGGATACCAAGCAACCCAAAAAAGCAAAGGATAAAACTTCCCCTATTGAATTTCCTGCAAAAAAATACCTCAACCCAAAATAACCCACGGTGGAGGACATATCAGATTTACAGCCATCAAACAATCAACCATCCACCTCCTCTCCTCCATAAGAGGATGCAAATAAATCTCCTGAAATTAATTCTAAAGAGGATTCAGATCACGACAGCACTCCTGGGAAAGAAAAAAGCATTGAAAATACAACAGAAAAAGAAAATATTGCTTCCCGAAATATCAAAATACAAACAGAAAAACCTTTCAATTTGGAAATTGAAATAAGTAAGTTAAAAATAGCCATCCCATTATCTGAATTGGCTAGGCATGAAGTTTTTAGAGAACAAATCAGTAGATTGCTACAAATTCCATAAAACAGAGATGCAGTGAATGTCCTTGATGACCAACCAAAACTTATATTTGGACCTGAAGTAAATGGAAAGTCTGTAGATGGAGGAGTTCCTCCTTTCTATGTCAGCTTAAATATTCATGATAAAATATTTCACAATGAAATGTTTGATTCTGGGGCCTCTCACAACTTAATGCCCAAATCAGTGATGGAAAAATTGGAACTAGACATAACCCGACCATACAAAAATCTATTCTCATTTGATTCTAGCCAAGTTAGATGCCTAGGATTGATTAAAGATCTGTGTGTATCATTGGTACAATACCCTGCCGAGACAATTCTAATGGATGTAGTAGTGGCTAACATCCCACCCAAATATGGAATGTTATTATCTAGATCTTGGGGTTCCAAGCTTCAGGGTTATTTACAACTTGATATGTCCTATGCCACTATCTCAATCTTTGGCCAGCCAAAGAGACTATAAGGAGAAACTTTGATGAAGTATGTGGTCAGCAGCCAAGACAAACCCCAAAACTTTCCCATTTATTCCATGCATTCAGACATGGATTCTTTCATCTTGTACAACACTGAGATCCATACCCCAACTGATGTTAAAATTTTGGCTTTAAGCCAGAATGAACTCCTAGATGAAAAATCCATAGTTCAGATTCAAGAAGTCTCGAAGAACAGTCATATAGCATGTTGGCATTATGGCACAGGTTTGGAGCCATGGCACAGGTGTTGTCCTTGATGGCAACTCTCTTTGGTAACAAATCTCAGTTCAGGCTTTTAGAATGAAGGAAAAGACATATATGTAGGTTCATCTAGACTAAGGCGCGTATACACGTGGATTAGACATAACAAAGGCGCGTATATGTTGGAGAACTTGCTTTTGGACTGTGGTAGTTAGTCCTTGGGATTTGAACCTATGGTTTTGGACCATGGCATCTCGTCAGATGTGTTGATCCCTAGTATTGGGTCCATGGTATTGGTTTATTATGGTTTTGGACTGTGGTATTGTGGAAGGCCTAAGACTATAAAAGAGGAAGGAGATCATGTGGAAAATGATCATCTGAATTATTATTGAATATCTGATAAAGTGGTAGATCTGGAATACTAGTAATTGGGTTATGGTGCAAATCTGGATATGAATAATGGAGGAACCTTAGTGCAAAGAGAAGGATAAGTTCTATTAATGGGTCATAATCTTTACGCTTGAATGATAGTATCTTTGTATGATTTTGGTTTGTTATATGTGGCGCTTGCTTGATCTATAACACGGATAATCTGGGTTAATTAGTGTTTGAATATCTGAAAGTGCGAATTATCCTTTATAGATCTGTACGCAGGTTCAGTGAAGCGAAGGCGTGTATACACGCTGGTTCAGCGAATGAAAATAACATATACGCAGTTTGTTCCAAACACAGAAGCGTATGCACGCATGTTGCAAGTTATTGAAATAGCGTATATGTTTTGAGTTGTGAAGCTGCTTCTGTTTATTGCTGCTATGTTCTGGGTTCATATTTTGGTGTGTGTTTTCCGGTACTGTGTTTTGGGTACAGCTGTCAGAGAAGTATTTACTTGATTCAGATCTAATTGGGAAAAAGGAGAATGGTTGATGATTGATTGATGTTCATGGATCCAGTTTGAAAATTTATGAAACATGGTCCCTAGAAGAAAGAGAAGGTTGTAGCCTTCTGTAGGCTAGCACCTATGTACTAGTATCTTGGCTAGTACAAGAGCTAAAGGGGGTTGTAGCTCCCTTCCAGGAGAAGCTGGAGAACGAGAGAGCTCTCTGCAAGTTACAACCTGCGTACTGGTAAAGGACTGCACCAATACATTGTAAAAGAAGTTTCTAATTTAAAAAGAAGATAGAGACGAATTGCAGCAGGTGGTTTTCACCCACATTGGGTTTCCACCTTATATCTTGTGTTCTTGTGTGTGATCGTCTTTTTGCTCTGTTTTACTGTTTCTGGTTACTGGTTATTTGATTCTGAAACACAGATTAACAATCATCAGCAGAAAGATAAAGTAACTTAAAAGTTCACTTTGTATACGCGGGTTTCCTTCTGAATAGTTGCGTATATACACGGGTTTAATTAACTGAAGTAGAATATATCATTCATTTTTTGAAAAGGAATAATTGACTTGATAATACTGATTCACCCCCCCTCTCAGTATTATTTCCAATAATTGGTATCAGAGCAGGTCCTTTAGTAGAAGCTTGATCGCTTGAAGGAAGATCTTTCATCATGAGAAACTACGAGAGGGAAGCATCAATCAGGCCACCGATTTTTGATGGGACAAACTTCGTATATTGGAAGGTAAGAGTTACTACATATCTTCAATCTCTTGGTACAGAAGTCTGGGATATCATAGATACAGGGTATACTTTTCCATCAGCAACTCCTACAGATCCGACTGAGAAGAAGAAATATGAAACAAATGCAAAGGCAGTCAATACTCTATTAGGATGTTTATCTCAATCCGAATTTGTCAAGGTTATGCAGCATAAATCTGCAAAACAAATATGGGACAAGATTGTACTGAGCTATGAAGGAGATGATCAGGTAAAACAAGCAAAACTTCAAACCCTCAAAATTCAGTATGAAAATCTCAGAATGCATAAGATGAAAGTGTGGCTAACTATTTCCTTCATGTAGATGAGATTGTCAATTGTATGAAAAACTTGGGTGAAGAAATAAAAAAGGTTGTTGTGGTTGAAAAAGTTCTAAGATCTTTGTCTCCTAGGTTTGAATCTAAAGTTTCTGCAATAGAAGAAAAGGAGAATCTACGAAATCTTACCATGTCACAGCTGCACGAAATTATGACTTCTTATGAAATGAGGAAAGGAGGACCATCAGACAGGAGAGAAGCTTCTTTCAAGGCTTTAGGCAAAGGAGATTACTATGAGTCAGGTCACACATCAGAAGAAGAGGAAGAATCAAATTTTGTCAAGAACCTTCAATGGTATACTGGAAGATTTCGAGGTAAGTTACCTTTCAAATTCTTTACTTGTGGAAGAGTCGGTCACTATGCTGCCAAATGTCCTCATAAGGATAAGATTGACAAGGGGAAAGAATCTATTAGATGGAACAAGAAACAAAATGCAAACAAGAAAAGCTATTACACTCATGAAGATAGTGATGGATTTTCAAATAGTGATGAAGGTGAACGAGGTAATAATTATAAACTTTTAATGGCTTTTGAAGATGATGATTACATGGATGCTATAGATGTGGATGGCTTTTATGAAGATATTTCTAAACTCAAAACATGTTTAGAAGAAAAGAATATGATTATTGATACTCTGCAATTCCAACTTGATGAAAAAGAAAAATTTCTTGAGAAGTTAGAATGTGAAATTGTTGGCCTTAGAAAAAAAATTGAGAAAACAAAGGCTCTTAATCTTAAATTTGTTAAAGGATCTGAAACTCTGGACGAGATTATCAATGTACAACATTCTCCTCTAATCAAGACTGGTCTAGGGTATAATGGAGAAGCATCTCAAGCATCCACCTCAAAGAGTTATCTCGATGCAGCAAGGAGGAATGAGCAAAAGCCCAATGGAGATCACCAGGTAAAACAGGGACGAATTACATCAAGGATCAACAAAGACTACCAGGTAAATCAGGGGCAATCCACCTTAAGGATGAACAAAAGCTACAACCAGCCACAGGTAAAATCTTCTCAATGTGCCTCAAGAATGGATGACAATAGAAACTACAAGCATTTGGCAGGAAGATTTGATAATCGGAGGAGTTTCTTCAATGGCCAATGTTTCTCTTGCCATAACTTTGGGCACAAAGCAGCTCAATGTGTTGTTTATAAGACAATCATGACTAGAGAAGCTCAAAAACAAAGAAGTATGACTGGAATCACAAAAAGGACCCATAACAACTTTTCCGCCCTTGAAAATGAAATTGAATGTTCTATTTGTAATAAATTTGGTCATGAAGATTCTGAATGCAGGAGCAGGTTTTGGAAGACAACTTAGAAGGAACAAACCTCAAGCACCAGAACATGGAGAATGAAGGAACCGCAACCAAAAAGATGTGGGATAGCTTTATATGCAAAAGGTCAAGAAAATCAATGGTACATTGACAGTGGATGTTCAAAGCATATGACAGGTGATACAGAAAAACTTGAATCATATAGTGTTTTAGAAAAGGGAAAGAAAGTTTCTTTTGGAAATGATACCCCTATAGTCATAAAAGGAAAAGGCACTGCTCAATTAAAAGAAAAGGTCAAAGCTAGAAATGTTTTGTATGTTGATGGCTTGAAGCATAATCTATTGAGTGTCAGTGAGATGTGCGATAATGGAACCGAGGTAATATTTCGATCAGATGGGTGTAGTGTTCGTGATCTTGATACAGGAAGAACAGTGATCAAAGGCAGAAGAACTCCAAATAATTTATACATATTTGAAGAAGGACAACAACAATGCTATTTGAGCAAGGATGATGAACATTGGTTATGGCACCGAATGTTGGGGCATCTAAGCTTCTCTCAAATAAGGAAAGCATGCAAGTACCAAGCAGTTCGTGGTCTTCCAGATATCAAAATTCCTGACAACACTATATACAAATCATGTCAGTTTGGTAAACAAACCAGAACTAACTTCCCTAAGAAGGAAGGTTCAGCTAGCAGGCCTCTTGAGCTAGTCCATACAGATGTATGTGGACCATTTAGGACAAGGTCACCTCGGGGATAAGAATACTTTATATTATTCATTGACAACTTCTCCAGGATGGTTTGGTTAGGACTTATGAAGCACAAAGACGAAGCATTCGAAAAATTCAAATCTTTCAAAGCCTTGGTTGAAAATGAATCAGATCACAAAATTAAGTGCCTCAAGTTTGACAGAGGTGGGGAGTTTACCTCAAATGAATTTTTCAATTTCTGTGAAGAACATGGAATAAGAAGGGAATTCTCTACAGCTAGAACTCCTCAGCAAAATGGAGTAGTGGAAAGGATGAACAGAACCGTTCAACAAATGGCTCGTGCTATGCTTGATGAGTCTGGAACTCCCGCAAACTTCTGGGGTGAAGCTGCATTTGTTGTGGTTGTTATTCTCAACAAAACAAATGTCCGAGTGAACATCACTCAAACTCCTCATGAGCTATGGTATGGTGAGACTCCTTCAGTAAAGAATTTCAAAATTTTTGGAAGCAAATGCTATATTAAGAATAATGATGAACATCTTGGCAAAATTGAACCTAGAGCAGATGAAGGCATTCTCCTTGGTTATTCTCCTCACAGCAAAGCATATAAGTGTTACAATAAAAGACTTGGAAGAATTGTTGACAGCATTGATGTAGTGGTTGATGAAAAAGGATACATCCCTAGGCAAGTAAATCATGAAAATATCGAAGAGGATGAAGACTACTCTCCAGATCAGAAAGATGATGAAGAAGAACCTCAAGAGGCACCAGAGGAACAGATAAGGATAGAAGAAAAGACTCCATCTAGGTACGTTCAGAAGAATCATCCAGAATCTCAGATTTTG
>APFE030689602.1:36542-54870 GCA_000404065.3 Pinus taeda | reverse complement strand
TCATTGTACCTGCGTACTTATACGCTCTGTGAGCCAAAGGATGGGTGCGTACCCCTGTAAAGGTCAAAAGGCGCGAGTTTCATCTTTAAAAAGTTACTTGTGGTCACTTCTAGAGCCTTCTAGAAGAGTGTTTGACGTGTATTGAGCGCCTCCAGATGGTTCATGCATCCCTATGATAGAGGAACTTATCCCATCAAGAGAGGAGCTACCCCATCCAAAAGAGGGAGTATCCCATTGATGTTGGAACTGAATAACTTCCTCTAGAACACTATAAATACAGGCCTTGGGCCAGAGGAGGTGAGGTTGAAAGCTGAACATTCCAAAGGGTAGATGCTACTGGAATTAGGACTTCCATTGTAAACTTGTGAGGAGAGATTACCATCCTTTCTTGTTTCATTTGGAAGTGGGTGAGCTTGTCAAAGTAGAGGAAAACTCTTGCTGGACCCTGGGAGGAACTTGCACAACACCAAGGCTTAGGTTGTAATGGTTTCTTTTTTGTTTCCTTAATACAAATAAGTCCATTCTTCTCAATGATTTGTTGTTAATGAATTGTTTCATATACTCCTTGGTCTATATGTTGGATATGCTTTGTTTTATGGAATATTCAGGTGTTATGTAATCGTTTGATTGTTAGTGTATGCAGGTTTCAAAGTGAAGGAGGAGCTCATCTGGATCAACGAAGCTAGGCTGCTACAAAAAGCGTTGGACCTAAGGTAAGATCGAAAAACACTTGGTTTCTCATAGGATAATGTATATTTAGAGAAGGATTTCTCTTACTTGTTTTTTTTGTCACTAGAGAGTCTTAGACTCCTAGGGAGGTTAGTTTCGTGAGCAAAAATAACTCTTTCCACATGAAACCTGGCTGAGACTTCACCTAGTCATGGTGAACTAGATGCTCCTGCATCAGGCTCCTAGGGAAAAAAAAAGATCTTGGCTCCATCCCATGAGCTTCTCGACCGAAGTTCCTATCTGTGCAATCTGCCTGGCATCAAGCCACGAACTGTCCTCAATTGGACGGTTCTTCCACTTGACCAGGTACTGCATATAGTCCTTCCATCGAGTTCATTTAACCACCTAAGTTTCAAGGATGCTTTCGATCTCAGGAGGTTGAACGTAAGGCCTCTGTCTCTTCCAAGATTTTTTTTCTTCCTGGGTACTCCATGTAGACCGCATGGTTCCATCTTCTTCCTTTTCCTCTGGGTCAACCATGTATGGGAACAGGTCTGCTACGTTAAAGATAGGTGAAATGCCTATTCTGGGTGGCAACTGTATCTTGTATGCATTAGCTGAAAAATTCTGAAGGAGTCTACAAGGCCCTATCTTTTTATACTTTAGTTTATTGTACGTACATTTAGGGAAGCGTTCCTTGCGTAAGTGTGTGAGGACTTCGTCCCCCACTTCAAACTGCACTTCCCTCCTCTTTA
Organism: Pinus taeda; assembly: GCA_000404065.3. Classification (NCBI taxonomy): domain Eukaryota; kingdom Viridiplantae; phylum Streptophyta; class Pinopsida; order Pinales; family Pinaceae; genus Pinus; species Pinus taeda. The sequence continues at coordinate 53,446 of APFE030689602.1, read as the reverse complement.
GATCCGCATGTTGTTTGTACTTTAAGCTGTTGTCCTGTAATTTTATTTTCACCTGTTCGTGTAAGTCTCTCATCGCGTTAGTGAAATCTTCTCCATCCGCACTTCGTCTTTCCTGCAATCCAAGGTCCCGATGTTCATGCACTCTGCAAGGATGCACACCATACAGGATCTGAAAGGGACTAAAACCTATGTTGCGGTTAGGCGAGTTATTGTAAGCGAACTCTGCCTGTGCTAGCACTCAATCCCACATCCGTGAATTCTCCCTGACCAAGCTGCGTAACAGGTTTCCCAGACTGTTGTTTACAACTTTTGTCTGCCCGTCGGTTTGCGGGTGATATGCGGAACTGTAGCTTAGTTGTGTGTCCATTTTCTTCCATAAGGTACGCCAAAAGTGTCCCGTGAACTTCACATCCCTGTCCGGAAGGATAGATTTGGGTAATCCACGTAACCTGACAATCTCATTGAAAAACAAGTGGGCCATGTGGGTGGTGTCATTGGTTTTTTGGCAAGGTATAAAATGTGCCATTTTTAAGAACCTATCCACTACTACCATTACTGAGTCATATCCTTGCCATGTCTTTGGCAAACCTAGGATGAAATCCAAAATAACTGAATCCCATGGTCTTCTTGGAACAAGTAACAGTGCATACAGTCTTGTGTTTTGACTGTGTCCCTTCGCCAACTGGCACATTTTGGATTTGGCCACAAATCATTGTACATCTCGTCGCATCTTCGGCCAAAAATAAAAATGACTAAGCTGCTCGAGGGTCTTATCCATGTTGAAGTGTCCGGCCAAACCTCCACTATGCTTCTCGCAAATAATATTCTCCCTCATCGAGCAGTCAGGTATGCATAGCTGTCCTCCCTTAAACGACAATTTTTCCTATAGATTGTAGTCCAACCAAGGACTATTTTCTCTCACTAAAGGGTTCTCGCATGCCTCATAGGCCTCCTTGAAATCTGTATCCATCCGGTATAGATCCTGTAAGTGCGCAAAACCGGGCACCTGCACAGTGATTTCCTGCAGAAGTAGAGCTTTCCTGCTCAACGCGTCTGCTACCTTGTTTGCTTGCCCGCTAATATGCTTCAATACAAAATTGAAACTCTGTAAATACTCTATCCATTTGGCGTGTTTGTGGTTGAGTTTGTGTTGCTGCATTACATATTGTAGTGCAGAATTATCTGAGAACAACACGAATTCATTTCCCAATAAATAATGCCTCCAGTGTTTTAATGCCTGTACAACAACATAGAACTCCTTATGATACGAAGACTATTTATGTCTACTCTCGTTTAGCTTCTTGCTGAAGAATGTCATAGGCTTGTCCTCTTGACTGAGAACAACCCCGATTGTTGTCTCGTTGGCGTCACAGCAAACCTGAAACAACTTCTGGAAATCTGGTAGCCTTAGTATCGGCCTCTCAGTAATCTTCCTCTTCAAAAACTAGAAACTTCTCTCTGCTGCTTCGGTCCACCAAAAAGGTTGGATGGCCTTTTTGATGGTATCTAGCATGGGTGCACAAATCTCACTAAAATTCTTAATAAACTTCCTGTAAAAACTTACCAACCCATGAAAGCTACGTACCTCAAATAGAGTTTTCAGAGATGGCCAATTTACTATCGCTGCCACCTTCTCTGGATCCATCTTCAGTTCATTCTCTGCTACTACAAACCCTAAATAAATAAATTCGTTCTGCAGAAAAGTACATTTCTTCAAGTTTATCAGCAGTTTATTTTGCAACAATTTCTCCAGCACCTTACGCACATGTTGAAGGTGTTCTTCTTTCATTCTACTGAAAATAAGGATGTCATCCAAGTAAACTATCACAAACTTCCCAATATACTCCTTCATCATCTCATTCATTAACCTCATGAATGTACTGGGCACATTGCTCAGCCCAAATGGCATGACCAATGATTCATACAACCCCTCATTTGTCTTAAAGGCTGTCTTCCACTCGTCCCCCTCTCGTATCTGAATTTGATGGTACCCACTTTTCAAATCTATTTTAGAGAAATAAGTTGTCTGCTTAAATAGTCCATCATATCATCTATTCGCGGTAGTGGAAACCTATACCGGATGGTGATTTTATTGATGGCCCTTGAGTCGGTGCACATCCACCATTCTCCTCCCTTCTTGGGAGCGAGGACCATTGGAACATCCCAAGGTCTCAAGCTCTCCCTTATCAAACCCTTGTCCAATAGTTCTTGCACCTGTTTTCTGATTTCTTCATTGTCCTTGGGGCTCTTTCGGTATGCCGCTTTGTTCGGAAAACTGGATCCGGGTATGAAGTCAATGTGATGACTAATGCTTCTTTGGGGGGTAATTTGTCTGGCAAGTCATCTACAACGATGTCTACAAACTCCTCCAACATTTCTTGAATCTCTGTGGGCAAGTCTAATACTTTTATATACAGCAGGACTGTCCTTTCTTTCTTTACCATTGCATAACCTACCTCACTATGCTCCACCTATTTTAAAAATTGTTTTCCACTGACCAACAATGTTCTTGGTTCACTGGTCTCTTCTGTCCCTTCTTCTTTGATGGGTACAAGCATATGCTTGATTCCATCCTTCTCAAATTTATAACAGTTTGTCAATCCATCATGGACTACCTTTCTATCATACTGCCAAGGCCTGCCCAGCAGTATGTGACATACATCCATCGACATGATGTCACAAACAACTTTGTCCTTGTATCTATCTATCTGAAACTTGACCTTGTTCTGTTCATCCACCAACAATTGGTGGCCCTTTTGCAGCCACGAAACTCTATACGGATTGGGATGCTTCGAGCATTTCAACTCCAATTTTTCCACCATTTCTGTGGACACTAAATTGTCAGTACTTCCGCTGTCAATTATTAATTTACAACACTTACCTCGTGATTTAAAAATCATCCTGAACAGAACTTTCTGCTGTGTCTGTTTGGTATTCTCCTTGACTGGTTTCAATAGCACCTTGTGCAGCACCAAAGCTTCTCCCATCTCAGGAGCATTCTCCGCCTCTTGAGGGAGTGCTGCTGCTTCCTCTGGTTGTGCCACATACGCACCCCGTTGTCCAGTTGGATATTCTTTTTGACACTCAAATGAGTGGTGCCCCCACTTATGACACCTATAACACTGATAACCAGCCCCTCTACCCCAGCCATTTCCCCTGCCGCGCTAGGATGACCTACCACCTCTCGCGCTGTCACCTCTATTTGCTGATCCATAAGCTTTAGAACCGCTAGCTCCTCACTGCTGTTAGCAGTTCTCTCCCTACCATAGGACTGGCCTTTCCCTCTGATGGCTCCTCAACCTCTCCAGGAATTCTGCCTTCTGGTAATTTTCTCCTCAGCCTTTATTGTGCTCTGATATGCCTCCTCAGTATTATTCGAAGATAAAATACTTATTTCATCCAAGATATCTAACCTCAGCTCATTAACATACCTGGCTGTTCTTTCTGTTGTATCCTCTGTATATCCGGCCCGCAAATTCACTTGATAGAACTCCTCCATGTACTCTTTTACCGTCAGTCCTTTCTATCTCAGATTCTGCACTTGCCTGTGCAATGCAATCTGATAGTCCCTTGGCAGAAATCTGCCCTTTAACTTGGCCACCATTCTTGACCCGGTTTTAATCGCCACCTCGTTCAATCTCTTCCTCTTGTTCTGGACTCTATCCCACCATAGGGCTGCGTGTCCCTTCGGTTTCATCGCAGCGAATTTGACCCTGCAGTCTTCGTTGACTTCCTCACACTCAAAGTACTTATCCATCTCACTAATCCAATCTAACAAAACTTCGATAGAGAGGTTGTTGTCGTACGTCGGGAGTTCTGGTTTAGGTTTATTGCTTGCTATTAAAACAGAATTCAGCAATCTCACTTCTACGGATTCACCCTCTTGTCCATCTGCTGCTACTTCTACTTCCTCTTTGTTGGCATCGCCCATTTCTAGGTCTCTTCATCTACCTGCCTCTACTACCTCCAAACAGGAAACAAGAATTTTGATCTCCTCTCTCAACCCTTCCTCTACTAATCGTCTAGCACCTCTACCATGACCTCGCCTTCCTCTCTCCATTCATCCTACTAACATAAAAAGGTCTCTTTGATACCACTCTGGTGTAACCCAGCCACATTGGCCCACAACTCCACGCATCTGTAGCTATGATGTGTTCGTTGTTTGTGATATTTTTATGTTTGCATGCAATTTGATCGTTGATATTTTGTTGTTGGTTGATGGAATGAGTTAATACTGCATTTAATGTTCACCCACTTGCCTCGGGCCTGGTTCCTCGACTCGCTCTTTGGCCAAAACACTCAGTTTCTTGGTTATTCAGGATTGTTCTGCCCACCAAGAGGTTCCTGTGAGGGTTTGGAGAGTTGCTTTGTGTAATCTCTGTTCTGATGTGTGTAGTAACTCTTGGTTCGCCTTCGGGTAAGGCTATGGATGTGCATCAATCTATTCGACTTGGTTGTAAGCTCGTGGAAGGCTTTCTCCAATGGTTCGATGTTACTTTGGCTCTGGTGTACTCGTTCGGCTCCGTTTCACCTGATAAGTTTCTTAGTTTGTTATGCTATTTGACTGTAGACTGTTTGTAAACTCCTGACGCTGTCAGGGAACTACTCTTTGATTCTGTTTCTTCACTCCTGTTCACATTTGGTTGTCTTTATTGGTATTTCCATTGCCTTTGGTCAATTTTTTATGCATGAAATAATATCAACCCTTGTTGTCCTAGATTCAGGGGATACTCTGGTGGTCTTCCATGGTCTCGAATAGGTAACGAAACCCTTCCCTGATTCAAATCATCCTCCTCATAAAATCGATGCTAACCAACCTTGCTCCTTTGGTCTCAGCTCCGTCAATTTGCTTGGCAACGACTCTATTCCTCGAGCCCTGATCCGCCTGCTCAGGTAAGCTACATAAACCCTCTTGTTTTCTTACAGTTTTCATCTCTGGTTCTCTTACCGTGCATGCATATTAATATGTGCTGTTTTCTTGTACAGGTCTGCAACTCGACCTGGGTACACTGGCTTCTCTGTCTTCAACTTCCCACGATGATGAACCTGCCGGTAGGCTCTGGCTTTTCAAGCTATTGTTGTGTTATTAAGCTTTTGGGTGCTGTAGGTTGATGGTTGTCATCCGTCATTGCTTTTATCTGTAGTCAATGTCTCTGTTGAAGGCTATGTCTCGGTTGGTTACGATGGTTGTTTGTTGAATAGGGTATGGGTCACTGTACCCAAACCCTCGACTAGGGTTTGCCTTTTTTTGGGGTCACGACACTTAATTTTAATTACATTACAGGAAAGAAATACTGTGGATGTATATGTCTTGGGTGGCAACAGAAATAACACAATTTTGTTCTTTACTGTTCAATTTATGATAATTGTGGAAAATGTTCGGTGAAATACCTCTGTTCTGGACTGTTCTTCCACGTGTCGTTTCTTGTTTGCTCACATTTGTTAATTGTTGCTCGGTCCTCGGACTATCACTCCTTTTTCTAGTTACCACGCTGTGCACGGACATTTGTCCAGGCTTGAAACAATCTATTTGTCGAATGAGAGCATTGTAGGATCATGACTCACGTGATCACTCAAAGTTCGTTATTTATCAATTTAATAAATGAAAGTTACAAAGTTAGAGGAAATGAACAATGAATGCAAATGGACAATAATAGAAGAGATTTTTCTCTGTATTTTTTTTTTTATTTCTTCAATATGAATTTGCTAAACCCCGCTTTAGCGTTACATTCCTACTCTTATACATTTCTGGTTACAGTTTATTATAGTTAATTGAAACTGTCATAGATTTCAATTGGCCAGTCTTGATATGGTTGATAACCACAGTTCGGTTGATATTACAAGATTCATTTAGACAGTTTGTCTTTGCGCTCCTAAGTTGACATATTACTTCCTAATTAATGTTTTGGACTGTAGTAATTCTAACTGACTGTTTGTTACTTTGACTTAACACACCAACTCTGAAAGAGAACAAATTAAAAACCCTACCTTTTGACCACATGTACTAAAATAATAATAATAAAAAAAAAACAATCCAGATGATCAACAACCTTCAAACCTGGCTGAGACTTCACTCGGCCATGGTGAGCTAGATGCTCCTGCATCATAAATTATTATTATTTATCTCTTTGATATATTTATTCAATGGTGAAAAGAAAATTGAGATGTGAGTATAAGACATATGTAAGAATCAAATTTTTTACTTCTCATCTAGAAAGATAAAAATGAAGATTTAAAATGCATATGTTGATGAATGTGTATTTTATTATTTTTTGAATTATTTATGTATAATTTTGTAATATATATATATATATATTATATATATATATATATATATATTATATACTATAGTATATATATATATATATATATTTATATATATAGAAACAATTGAGAAAATTATTTAATCTTTTTTTTTTCATTTTTTGTATCTACTTTTTTTTTGAAAATTTATATTATTTTTTGAAGTATTTAAAAAATTTCACATATTTAAAAAAACAAACAATTTTAGCTTATGAAGTGTAATTCAATTGATATTCACCTTGTTATGAAATATTATGTAAAAGCATGAGATTCAAAGTTCAAATCCTAGTAAGTTAGGCCAACAAAAAAATAATATTTGCTATCTTTTTATTTATTATATTTTTAGAATGTGGTATATTGTATATTATAATTGTTTTCAAATCAAACTATCTTTAAGTTATTACTTTTATGTAAATTCTTAATATAATTTTCAAATAAATATACTTTAAATTAATTACTTAAAATTAGTTAAAATATTATAACTTTTGAAAATGTTATATTTATTTAATAATTGATTTAAAAAATTAATTTAATTAGCATATTCTAATTTTATATCTAATTAAAAATGATTAATGAAAAAGGGAAAATATAATATAAAAGAAAGAAATTGATATGATTAAATTTCATGTGGTTTGAATATCTATTTTCAGAAATGAAAAATATGATTATCCACTATCCACTCATGGAATCTCTATGCAAATCTCCCAAATGTAATGATAGAAAAGATGTCTCTAATCGTATCAGTGAAAATTGAAAGGAAAAAAGAAGAATTGAAGTCCACGAAATTATTCCAGGAAAAAATTATCGTGTTCTTTAGAGTCGGTGATGCCCACAAAACGAAGAGCCCAACAAATTGTTGTCTTTATATAAGATAACTGAATAATAAGTGAAATATGGGGGTATTAGTGAAAATTGAAAGGAAAAAAGAAGAATAAGTCTAGGAAAATTTTACAGAAAAAAAAATTATCGCGTTCTTTAGAGTCGATGATCCCCACAAAACGAAGAGCCCAACAAATCATTGTCTTTATATAAGATGACTGAATAATAAGTGAAATAGCAACCTCGGTATAGGGACGAGACATTAGCAACCTACATGGTAGACTTAGGGCACACTGTGAGAGTCAATATTTCGGGTGTTAGATAATATTGTCTTAAATTGATATGATTTTTTCTTAATTGCTAATTGTCTAAAATGAATTTGTCTAAATTTTCATTGTCTTAAATATAAAGTTTTGTCTTAAAATATTTTTGTCTCAAATTGTTTTTGTCTTAAATATAAAATTTTGTCTTAAAATATTTTTGTTTTTGTTATACACATTTTTGGGCACTGCACCCCAATCATAAATGTCCATAAACTGAGGGCTCCTAAGTCCCTAAAAGTGTTGCTTCACTACCTAAAGGAACAAGGTCAACTGATTACATCATCTCCCAGAAGTTCTCCACAGAAAACTGCTCAGAAATGGTCAAAACTGGACCATACTGAATGCCCAGTGCAGAGAGTGATATGCATCTCACCTAATACACATGGGAGGTGTGATGCATACTAAAAATTTCTTCTACAGCGTGCGATGGATGAGAATAGACAAGTGGCGGAGACAATTTGCTAAGTGGATGATCAAGGAATATTCTAGAAACTTCTCATATGACACTTGCCTCTCAGAATTTGCTCAAGGATGAGTAAGAGATCAATGAAATCTCCAAGTGGAATCAAGAACTATCAGAGAGAGGACACTAATAAAAAACCCAGAGCTGACTCACACCTTTGCAAAAATCTATATATGGATCTCTCATCCCAGAGATTTGGGGTTGAAGGCTGGAATTTTGTATCTTGTAGAGAAGTGTTGTTGGTTTTCTGGTGAAACTTCATAGTGTTGGGTGATCTAATCTTTACTTGACGTGAAGAAGGGCTTTCTTGATGGAGGATGATGCCGAGTCAGAACATATGGTTGTAATCCTCTTGCTACTCTTGATCTTAATAAAGCTATTCAATTTTTCCTCCATATTCTTGTATGTTTGCTTATATATGCATTTCTATGGTTAACACATATCTGGTCTTGTGTTATTTATGAATATAGATCTCTGTTCTTCGATAGTAGTATGCTGCTTTGATTCCATAGGTGCTCTTTGAAGCTAGGCAGATGAAGAAGAAGCGGAAAAGATCTATAAGGAAGGAGAGGAATCAAACAAGGAAACCTTGCGCAAGACCAAGGTTGGTGTCCTTTGTTCCACTCTTATCTATTTTCATAAAGGAAAGAGAAAGTAGACTTTAATTATTTGTTTCTAAGATAGCTACCAGTCTTAGTGGGAATAGCAGCTCCGAGTGGACACTATTCCCGCTAACAAAATGGCAACTCCGCTGGGGAGCGAATAGATTGTTTGTTAGCCTATCTTTGTTAATTTTATAAACTTACAGATGGAGCCTGAAGTCAAGCCAGCTAGCCTTCGAACTGCATTTTTTATACAAATGCAAAGTAGATCAATGCTGCTTCAGTCTATCTTCGAGTTTTGTTTATGAATTAAACAATCGATCTGCAAACCTTCTAATTGCCCTAAGTAGTGGCTCTAGTAACCTCCTTAGATCAACCCCTATGATTTACATATACTGAACACCACTTACTCAGCCTAAATCCCTTAACTGAATTGCAAATTGTGAGTAAAAACACGTTTAAAGTCTCGCACTGGTACCATTGCACCCTGCCTTCAAGGCAGTCTGTATGTATCACACTTCCTGTGTGCAGTAGGTGCACTGCATACTGAATTCACTGTGTGACAGGTGCGATGGTCAGGGAAGGTTAACTTTACTGTCAGACATTGCATTTTTCTTCACTATTTCAGTCCTATTCAGGAGTTTTGTTGTCTATAGTTAGTATATGTCTGTGAAAACCCCCTTCCCTTCCATCATTTTGCCTCTATTGTGCAAAGAAATGTAAGTGTTTTTATGTATTGTGCGCCATTTTCAGTTCTCTTTTACAAAGAAGTAGCGTAGTCGAACTGTCGTTTCTTAATCTGAAAGTGTCGTAAGTTCCATTTTCAGTTATAGAAGAGAATCCATTTTTCTTGATAGTCAATTGTACTATTACTCTTGTATATGATTTGAATTAGTAGTTTCTAAAGTGTCGAAAAACAATTTTCATTTCGAAATCGCAAAGTGTCACCCTTATCTTCACTTCATTTTGAAAAGAAATTTGTTAAGTATTGTCGCTTTGGAAATAATTCAGATTTGCACTTAGCTTTCTTATCGTCATTCATACATTAAGAAGGCTAAAAACAAATACATGCATGTGCATTTGCATTTAGACTGCTTGGTTTGATTTAGGACAATGCATTTAATGTGTGCTCTATGCTCTTTGTTGAAAGACTCTCAACTTTCTTTCCTTAGTAGCTAGGATTTTCATTGCCAAAAGAAGATTAAACAGTTGTTTATCATCTTAGACTGCATTTTAGGAATTGTATACACATCATGCAGTGAACCTGAAAGGAAAATTTTTAAACAAGATCAACTATAAAATAAATTTAATGAATCTAAAAATGCTTTGGAACCTAATGCATAACATCTAGAAGTCTAGGCTAGAGATGTATTCCGGCGTCGTAAAACCTGGTAACTATTGTTTTCACTGTTGGTTGGGTGATTCCTCCACTCTAAGACGGTAAGTGCCAATACGGACTTGTGCTCCCACGTACCATCGAGTATATATTGGGAGACCACAATAGGCTACATCCTTTATCCTTAGGAAGCCGTGTCTGCTGCCCTATCGATCACAATGCACTGAACACAGCATTCGGGGAGATTCACTGTCGTACCGTAAAAAGTATTCTGCAGTTTTGCAATTGGTTGGTAATCCCCTCTGCCTAGATTTCCAGAGAAGTCCCTTTCGTTCCTTTTCAGACTCCTTAAAAGAAAAGGTCCATTTGAGCACTTTTCACTTCAAGCTCATTAAAAATCGAAGGCGACTAGAGTCATCTTTTGTTTTTTCTCGACTCTTAAAAATTGAGAAAACAAGTTGTGTCAATGCGTCTAAAATTCATTTAATTCAAAAACATTTTCCCCTTTTATTTTGAGTTGATCAAGTAATCTGCAATCGTGGAAGAAAGTCAATCAAAACTTCGTCATTCACGGAGACTTACGAGTCAACTGTCATTGACTTCGAAAGCGAAACCATTCCGAACAAAGCGAACTCGTTTGACCGGATCAAAGTCCCCTAAGTTGGTTGGAGCAAGTACTTCGACATCCTCAGAGACTCTGGTTACTCCAAACATTTCTGGTATCCATGCCTCTATAGGAGAAATTCCACAGCAACAAAAGGACATTACAACTGATCCTAGTGTGACGGTAAACACTTCTATTCCCAAACTGGTTCCATCTATAGCTGATTCGGAAGGTTTTACTCCCCAAACCTTTGTTGCTATAGAACTTATATCTTCTTCGGCACTAGAAATATTTTACGGACCTGACGGTCTGCCTCTTCCTCCTGGATTGATTGCCATAGAAGAGATTGTGGAAGATCCTCCATCTAACACTCCAACGCAACTTGGAGCTGGGATTGCCCTATATCCTTCTTCATCAGAACATATTCTCCTGCCATGGGAAGTTCCTGAAGAATCGCTAAGGAATCTTTTGGATAGGCTTAATATGTCTGAACAACCGTCGACATCAAGGACTGTGTTACCCAACACAGCAACAGCAGAAATTCCTGTTGCTACTTCGACAATGTTGGTCGGCGTGCCATCTATCCCAACCAGCTCTCAATAGCTAGATGGAGTCCATCTAGGGGTTGTTTTGACAGTATGGATTGTTCCCATTTTTTCCTCTCGAATTGTATCTAGAATCTCTTACATTGAGTCTCGACAAATTGATCCTTCACAATGTCAATTTGGGCAAACCAGTCCCCAAAGGAAAATCATTCCTTTGAGTACTGGATTACCGTCATATGGAGGGCCGTATACCCTTTCATTGCCTTCTTCGGAAGGACAACCATGCGAGAGTTCACAACAAAATTTAGGTTATGCTGGAATTACAACTAGCGGTTGGGTGCCAATCCTGCCTCAACAACCAAGAGTTGTATGCTCAATGCAACAAACTTTACCTATGACAAATATCACCACTACACCGGCTACTGTGGTAGTATTGCAAGTACAAGCGTTGCCAGTTGTATGCCAACCTCAAGTTTCTTAGGTTATAATGCAACAACCTCTCGTACCTATGACACGACCACAATCACCAACTAGTGGAATGACATAGGTTCAAACAGGGATCACCACCCACCATCTTGGTCAAATAGTCAGTACTGGACAACAACCCATGACTTCAAAACCATGGCTGGTGTAATACCAACGACCGCAATTCCAACAAGCTTACCAAGGATATCAGCAACAAGTCTTCATAAGTAATGGGCAGCTGTATCAACCATATCATAATGGTTATGCCCATCAACCTTACGAAAGTTACCAACATCAAATGCATTATGCTGGTATGCAAAGACCAACTGCTCAAGCAATTCCATCTTATCTTGGGTATGCTGAGCCAAGCCTGAATCAACTGTTTCCTTTGGTGGAAACTTTAGAGTTACCAGATCTAAATCGATTAACGAACGATCCAATTGCCTACGCCCCTTGATGGTCGACAATTCCACATAAACTTCCGTATGATATTCCTAGTAATGGAAATCTAGGTGAAGACCCATTGAATCATGTGATGACCTTTCATTTGTGGTGTTCATCCAACACCCTCAATGATGATTTGATCAAACTTCGCCTCTTTCAGTGAACGTTAATTGGTCTGGCAGCAAAGTGGTATATCAAATTGCCTAGAGCTTCGTTTGATAACTTCAGTACCCTAGCCACAACCTTTTTAACCCATTTTCAGTTACCCATAAGGTATGAAACAAAAACTAAGCTACTTACCAATTTCAAACAAATGATTACCACTCACATATCCGATCATATTCATGAATGGCGACGTCGTCGTTGAATGGTAAGAACGTATGTTCCTGATCAACTATTGGCTGAATGGTTTATTAAGTCTTTGTTACCTGCTATTACAAAAGATGTGGCAAAGGGAGGAGTCGTCACCGAAGAGAAAGTTATTGCTCGTGCACAATATCTAGACTTGATTTATAATCAGTCTGGCACGCTCTACGATAAAATCCCTGATGCTCCTAGATCAGAATTTTCCGTTCCTCCCCCTCCTAAATCAAACAAAGACTCTCATGCCGACAATGGCATGATAGGTACGACTAGCACGAAAACCATAAAGGCTACGTCAAAGAAAGCCCATACAGTTTCTAGTCAAAATGCAAATGACAAACTTCTTGCCTCGGAGGTTAATGCCGTGTCGACTAACAAAGGCAAAGAACCAAAGCAATTAGGAGGCAAAAAGAAAAAGAAAGGGGAAAAGAAGAAACAAGAGGAGTCATCTCCTAAAAAATCTTCTGCAAAACCTTCTGGGCAAAGGAAAGTAGTACACAAATCAACATTTAATCCTCGTGCCAGAGCAGCACAATATTATAATATAGTGGAGGATCTGGCCCAATCGCCGTCCGCTATGTCAACACTTGAGGTACTACAAAATTGCCCCTCCCAAAAGCAGGCTTTATTATCAGCTATAGGTGGGATTGACCCAGCGGATTCCAATCTTGTGGCCTTTGATCACAAAGGATATGACCCTTAGTTACCAGCTCAACTAGCATTCCTTATTCAAGTGAAAGCCCTCAACAAAACTGTTCATCGAACAATTATTGATGAGGGGGCATCTACATGTATTATGTCAATGAGTTGCTAGAAAAATTTAGGCTCACCACCCTTGTCGCAATCGTCAACAACATTAAAAGCATTTGATGGGCGAACATACACTCCATATGGGATTTTAAGTAACTTGCAAGTCGAACTAGGGGAAAAACAATAGAAATTGATTTTGAAGTTATCAAAGGAAACCTCGATTAAAACATCCTACTGGGAAGGCCCTGGATATATACTATGGCTGCCGTTGTGTCGACGTACTTCAGAAAGATTGCATTTCCCTTCCAAGGACGAATCACAATCATCGACGAACAAACATTTCTCCCCAACAGTTCACAAGTTACAGGAAGCATTCCGATGATCCACAGAAGCTCTCAGTCGCTTCAAAACATCAGAGTAGGTCTCCTAAAAGACTCTTCCTTAATGGGGACTTTTGCCCTTCTGCCTGCGATTAAGCTGGCAGAAGTGGCCATAGTGGAAGCCCGTCCCATGAGATCTTCTACATCAACAAAAATGAAGAAGAACTCAGAACATTTTGATAGTGTGGATCATCACGAGGCATTGCCTCCAAGCCCTACCATAGCTACATCATCTGGTGATCAATTCAGTGATGTTGTACATTATGTACTGGGGGCATTGGAACCAGATCTTTCCTTCATAACCCCTTATGAGTTGTGATCAAAGGTCACCATGAGGATAGTTCTGATACTATGTCAACCTCATTAAAAAATGAAACAAATCCCTTTCCAAATCGAGTCTTTCAAAGATCTTGAAGGTAAACCTTCATTCCAACCACCAAGTTGAACGAAATGAAGCTTGGGGGGCATGTTCCTCGATTTGCGTTATTATGCTAGGGGCATGCAAATGTATAACAAGTAGTGTTACCGCAGGGTTCAAGCTCGTTAAAAAATAAACCCGCCACGAGCAGTTTTAATGCGGAATTCAAGCTCATTAAAAAGTAAACATAAGAAATGAGAAAATGTTTCCCCCAGGGTTTAAGCTCATTAAAAAAGGAACTGATCCCTGGTAAATAACCATTGTGAATGCATTATCATTAGCTTTTGAGCCCTAGTCGTGTTCTCATCATCACCTCCACTCTGTTTTAGCCAATCATACACCTCCATTTGATTGTTTACCCTTTTGAGGAACATCTGCAAAGAGTGATTCTGTTAGCCATCCTTGTGACACTGCCGTGATTGGAAAATTCCAAACCTTACCTGGAATTAGCCGCTACCTGAAATCATCACTCATTCCTCGGAAAACGAGTCTCCTTTAAGATATTTTCAATTGACTCGTAAAATATGAAAATATTGCCGACTGATTAGCCTCTTCGGCTCGTTAATGTCATCAGAAGTGCTATCCATCCTCTAGATTTTAATCTTTTTGGACTTGAGGGATTATTACACAAAAAGATCAAGCGCTTGTCTTGTTCGGCTCGTTAAAACTATCGAAAATTCATCCCTTTCATATTATTTTACGCTTTTTCATACTTAAGGGATTATATGACAAAAAAGAATCATTGGAGTTTCCTTTACATCCCTTTCAGACTCTCTAAAATTAAAAAGGACTGAGTTATCTTTGTCATTAAACTCGTTAAAACCTAATAGCGACAAACTTGTCCAAATGGACGAGAACGAGTTTCACTATCGGTAGGCTCGTTAAAACATAGTGACAGGTTCACCAGAAGGGCGAATCATAGAACAAGCATATGTTATCCTCCTCAAGCTTGAAAAAAATAAAGAGGTACTGGTAAGCAATGACTGGGGAAAATGGGGAAGAAAACTTGAAGAAACTTTATTGGTAGCAAGTCGCTCTTGAACATGACAATTTCTCTCCGCATTCGAGTCTGGTTGGGTTGTTCCATTCACTAGTCATATCACCATTTGTTCGTCACACCATCCATCTTTGGGGTTAACGCTACCAATCCATTGTCAGTGTTACCGATATGTTCAAGAGAAGTTGCTCAGAGAATTCACCTGTGTCTCATCTGCTACAATACATTCATGCTCCATTCTTTCATGACCGCCACCTTGAACCCTATATCATCAGATCATTTTCACCTCCAAAATCATTTGCTTCATTCCATGTCATAGATGTGGGATTCATTAAGGTCCTCCTACGATGGGTCACTTCATGTCGACATCAACTCATTATCTAATAAGTTGACTTAGGAACAACCCCTTTCAGTACTTTGAAGCTTGCATGCCTCAATGGCAAGTTTCGCACTTTCAGCCACAGGTTTACATCAATGGCCTTCGACCAGAAGATTTTGCGTGGTGTTCGATGCCAAGTCCTTTTTCACACCACATGAATTGTACTATAGTACCTTGAGGGTCATTTTCATTATTAGTGATTCCTCTCATGCCTATTAACAGCTCACATCATTGGCTGGTAATCAGGCAATGTCTTTCCATGTTCGACTCCAGAACATTTTTTCACATGGATCGACTTGTACTCTGAGTGAATATTGAATGAGTATTGAAGACCCCAAATCTAGTTTCATCCATCAGGGCTGCGATATATTCAGGAACATAAAGACATCAAATGTACATCATTGACAAACAGATGATCATCCAAATCAAAGGATGATGAGTCCGAATCATCAGTCTGCTACACAGACAGTTGTCTGTCCTATGTACATGAAAGTGAATTTATAAAGCTGAGCATGGGAATGCCCGCCTAAGCTAGATCATGAAAAATATTATGACGATAATGAATTGTATTGTATCTTATTACAGGTTGCCTCCCAGCTCGAAAAAACTTCGGATCCTCATGGTAAAACATTTCACTCGACATCAAAAGATTAACGACCTCATGCTTTAGGGGGCAACTGTTATAGAAATTTTTGGCCACTGCACCCAATCATAAATGTCCATAAACTGAGGGCTCCTAAGTCCCTAAAAGTGTTGCTTCACTACCTAAAGGAACAAGGTCAGTTGATTACGTCATCTCCCAGAAGTTCTCCACGGAAAACTGCTCAGAAATGGTCAAAACTAGACCATACTAAATGCCCAGCGCAGAGAGTGCGATGCCTCTCACCTAATACACACAGGAGGTGCGATGCATACTGAAAATTCCTTCTATAGGGTGTGATGGATGAGAATAGACAAGTGGTGGAGACAATTTGCTAAGTGGATGATCAAGGAATCTTCTAGAAACTTCTCATATGACACTTGCCTCTCAGAATTCGCTCAAGGATGAGTAAGAGATCAATGAAATCTCCAAGTGGAATCAAGAAATATCAGAGAGTGGACACTAATAAAAAACACAAAGCTGACTCACACCTTTGCAAAAATCTATATATGGATCTCTCATCCCAGAGATCTGGGGTTGGAGGCTGGAATTTTGTATCTTGTAGAGAAGTGTTGTTGGTTTTCTGGTGAAACTTCATAGTGTTGGGTGATTTAAGCTTTACTTGAGGTGAAGAAGAGCTTTTTTGCTAGAGGATGATGTTGGGTCAAAACATATGGTTGCAATCCTCTTGCTACTCTTGATCTTAATAAAGCTATTCAAGTTTTCGTCCATATTCTTGTATGTTTGTTTATATATGCATTTGTATGGTTAACACATATCTGGTCATGTGTTATTTAAGAATATGGATCTCTGTTCTTTGATAGTAGTATGCTGCTTTGATTCTACAGGTGCTCTTTGAAGCTAGGCAGACGAAGAAGAAGCGGAAAAGATCTATAAGGAAGGAGAGGAATCAAACAAGGAAGCCAAGTGCAAGACCAAGGTTGGTGTCCTTTGTTCCACTCTTATCTATTTTCATAAAGGAAAGCGAAAGTAGACTTTACTTGTTTATTTCTAAGATAGCTACCAGTCTTAGTGGGAATAGCAGCTCCGAGTGGACACTATTCCTAGTAATA
>APFE030689602.1:0-21298 GCA_000404065.3 Pinus taeda | reverse complement strand
TCGTGCATTTCGCAGCGAATCTTTCCCGAAATGTCAAGTCCGTAGGTGAGTCATCATTTGTGTATACTCATGTCAGTTTGTGTACCTCTTGTATCATGTTTGAACGTTCATTTGCCACTACTCCACCAATAGACTGTTGATATGCACAGCAATATCATTCCCAAGAGATTTTACCGTGCATAGACCTTAATGATGGTCGTAAGTGCTACATGAGTGACCAGTCTGCCTGATTATGTATTGAAGTGTTTCAATTTGAATTTCAAGCGAGGTTGATTTCAAGCGAGCCTGATTACAAGCGAGGCTGAATTAAAAAAGGAGCTGAATCACCATCCCGACCAGAGCTGTTAGAATTTGGGTGTGAAGATCTCAAAGGAAAAAATGGAGAGAAAAGAGCACAGATCCGATAAATGTCAGAGGAATGAACTTGAAGGCCTGGACATAGCGTTGAGGGATGAAGGCGTGAAGAAAGCGTTCAAAGATGCCGGGTGCTGGAACTTTTGCAAAAAGCTACAAGGGGGACATGCACAGGTAACTAAGGAATTTGCGCTAAACTTCACTAGTTTAAATTCAAAGATAGCCATGCTAGAAGTACAAGTTTCTCCAGAAGTAATAGCTGTTGTAACAGAGATCCCAAGAGGACGGGAAGAATGGTTTAAAAATTTTAAATTTGATATGAATCCTTGTAAGGAGTTTTTAAAGGAGGCATATGTAAATGAAGACTTAACAAAAGCAGTGCCCAGAAATTATGTCAAGGAACATTATGCTCTTCTTCTCACCTGCATACAGAAATACTTGACCTATGAAGGAAGGTACAATAAGGTCTATTCTTACCATTTTAAACTGCTCTTGCATTTCACCGGGAAGGTCTCCATAGACATTCCTTTTTATTTATTTCGCAGTTTGAGTAAGATGTGTGATAAAGTGCAGCTGAGGAAAGAGGACTGTGAAACCTCTTTATTTCATCATGGTTTGATTAAGTTGTTAGTTTTAGATGGCTTCCAAAAGATAGGCAGAGACTGAAATTCATTTATTTTCATGGCTAGATTCCAAAGCAAGACTGGCCTTACTCCACAATCAGCCAGAGAATTCACCATAGCTAAGCTTCAAAAGGAAGTAAGAGCTAAAAAGCAAACCAAGTCACAGCTAAGAAAACCAGTGAAGCCACTAATCATTCAAGAACAACCTCAGCAATCAAAAAAGGAAAAAACTCAGGGTAAGAAGACTGTACCTGAAACAAGCAAATCAGAAGCAATCTCAAGGGTAAGGACAAGAAGCCAAATAAATAAGGAAAAGGGTAAAGCTATAGCTGTTGAAGAGAGCCCAGTCTCTAAGGCAAGCTTGAATGACTTATTACAGGCCATTGAATTCGAACATTTTGAACCAGTTCAAATTGATTTGACATAGTCACCGCAAGAAGGTAACAAGAAGTCTAAAGCCTCAAAAAGGCTTAAATTCGATGAGCCAGGTGAAGAATTTTTTTTTAAACCCAGAAGACCTATTACAAGGAAGCAAGTAAAGGAAGCGCTACCAAGAATAGAGGAAACTGAGAAAGTTAGGCAAAAAGATACAAACAGAACAATCTTCACATCTCAAGGAGATTATATAGCAGCCATGAAGAGCCAAATAGAAACAACTGAAGATGAGATTAACCAACTGAGCAAAGCTGCCAGAGACCTGAAGGCACAGCTAGGCCAGTTACATACTAAATGAATTCTCTTTTCAGGAAAGGTTTTGTTCCAAATTTTTGTTAATTTTGCTTAGTCTTATTGTTTTGAAGACATGTAAATCCCTGCTATGCATATGAAAAACCACAGGGAGTTTTTGGAAATTAGATGTTTGGGTGATAAAGATTTCGGGTCAAAAGCAAGCTGTTTTAAATAAAACAGCAGTTTCGTAGCACGCTACGAAACTGCTGTAGGTGATGATTTTAACGCAGACCGGCCGTTTTGTATTATGAATGGGAATTTTGAAATAGAGACACCTTAAGGGTACACAAGACATCAGATGGAGCTACAATAGCCATTCAGACCAAAACAGGTGTACATTTAAAAAGGTGAAATATTTTAACCCAAGTCTAAATTTCTGTTATAAAGCCCCTTTATCACCGTTCAAAAGGCATTTAATGAGTTGCATACAAGGAACTTTTGCCTGCACACATGTCCATCAATGCAACCTACAGCACATCAAAAACGTGGCAGTGTTCCATATCTTGGGTTATTAAAGGCTAGAAACATGTTGTTATGCATCCGAGCAAATTGAGGAAAACAGGGACCGAGAAGCAGGGGACATCTCCTAATACTACTGGGCAATTAAAGATTCAGCGTTCAAGGTCAATATGGAGTATTAAATATCCAGCTTATCCAAATTGAAAGAGGACCAGGTGTCAAAGAACAAGGAGAAGCCACTATGGCATGGAAAATGGAGTTAGAGTCATAGTTGACTTAAAACTTTTTAAAATTCCAGTCAGCACTTTATTGTATTTAATAGTTAGTTAAATAGTTGATAGGTGTCATTAGATATAGCTATCGAGTTATCAAATTCCCCTCATGCTGGAGGAGGAAGCTCGAATTAGTTAGAAAAGGATTCTATATATGCTTGAAACAACAATGTACAATGAGGGTTTGGAAATTTATAACAGAAGTACTGTTTTTGGCTTATGTAAACGACCCATTTTTCATAATATAAGTTGTCTGCTTTTCTTCTCAGGATTCATGAAGGATTTCCCATGTTCAAGAATGTGTGATTTGTTCCTCTCCTTAATGTCTTTTAACAGTTGCCATAGATGTGTAATCAAAACTCAAAAGAAAACATTTCCCCCCACCTGATTGTGCTCTGATTTCCTGTATGCATTTATGAACTGTGGTTTTATATGAGTTGTGTTCTGAACATCTAAATGCTAAGTGCCCTGACTTCTATGTAAAGGTAGTGTCATTGTTTACTGAAGTATGATTGACTCCATAGGCCCAATGGAAACTTATGCAATGTGTATCCAGCCTTCATATTTGTTAATGTTATTCCACAAGAGTTAGCCATCTTATTATTAGTCAAAATCAATAACCCTTTGAGAGAGCCCTCTCAGGCTAAGGAGGCTAAGCCTTAGTCAAAAGATTGGTTTGAAATAGTTACTTAGAGTCAACCTAACTAGCAGCCCATCAGGATCTGATTTTGAGATAACATTGTGCACCAATACTATTGGAGTAGAGAAAGAACTTTGACTAGGTTGAATTATACCATCCTCTAGCATTTCTGCAACCATACTTTCAATTTCACTTTTTTGGGCATAGGGATGTCTGTACGACCTGATGTTTGGAGGAACACTTCTTGGAATTAGATGAATAGCATGATCATGATCACAAATAGGTGGGAGACCTTTGAGAGTCTCAAATACCATGTAATGATTGTCCAAAACTTTTTGGAGATATGGAGAAATAGATGATTTCGGCGTGGAAACATCTAGCGAACATAATTGTGCAATTATACCTCTTTATTCCTTTTTTAGAAGCTTTTTCATACCGTTAGAGATGATTATCTTTCTTGGCTTCCCTGCAATACCCCTTAATTCAACTTCCTTTCCTTCCGTAGAAAATTTCATGAAAAATTCTTGAAAATTAAAAGCTATTGTACCCAAGTATTGTAGCCATTGGACTCCTAGTACAACACCAACACCTCCCATTGGAATGGAAAGCATTGGGCTAGTCAATACATATTCTCCCATGGATAGCTTGATATTATGGCACTTTCCAGAGAAAATTATTGTTCCTCCATTTGCAATCATCACTTGACACTCTGGTGCTAGATATAGGAAGCAATTCAATTCTTTTGCTACCTTACAATGAATAAAATGTGGGTGTGCTTCCTGAATCAATCAACACTATTACCTTTTTCTTCTTGATTTGTCCTTCTATCTTGATGGTTTGAGGAGTGGTAATTCCCGCCAATGCATTACAAGATATGGTCGGATTCACAATCTATGTAGAATAATTTCTTCTCAGCACACTTATGACCTCTAGTGTATTTTCTATCACAACTGTAACAAAGCCCTTTTGCTCTTTTTTCTTCCAATTGTTGTGGTGTCAACCTTATAGGTTGTGGAAGAGTAGGGACAACAAAACTTCCGTCTTTATAGTTGTGAGTGGTATGCTGCTTGGTTGCCATAATTTTGCTTTCCATTTTTCTTGCTAACCTGAATGCCTTCTCTAATGAATCAGGTTCCCAGAGGTGAACATCATGTTGGATATTATCCTTTAAAGACCCTATGAACACATCAATCCTATGCTCTTCTGGAATATCTTTTACCCTTATGTTCAATTTTTGGAACTCCTCAATGTGCTCCATTATTGAACCTTTTGTTTGAGATTTATCAATTGGCTAAAAAAGGTGTTGCATTTTGTATCCTCATAATGTGCTATCATTTCTTCCGTAAAATTTCCCAGGTGACAATTTGTTTACGAGTGCAAAGCCATCAATACCATACAAACTGATTTTGTTCCTAATATAAAGTTGCAATATGTACCATTTGTGTGTTTCTCACATTATGGAGATTGAAAAATTGCTCCATCTATAGAATCCATGTTCTGGGATCCTTGCCATCAACCTTCCTCATATCAATTTTTGGAACATGTTGGTTCCTCAATCCAACATTAGAGTCTATGAAATCATTACTAACATTTATTTTGTTCTCATCATGAGTTTCCTCTACTACCCTTTCACCATCAGTAACCATTTCTTGTAGTAACTTATTCAAATTTATCTTCAATTCTTCCATCTTAGTGTCCATGCCATTCATCTTAGTGTCCATGCCATTCATCTTAGCTTCCATGCCATCCATCATATCTTCCACACCATCCATCTTAACTTGTACACCATTCATATTAGCTTCTGCACCATTCATCTTGGCTTCAATTACCTTTTGTGAGAGTGAAATTTGTTGTACTTGGTCTTGTAATTTTGATATATCATGTTGCATTTCTTCATCTCCTTCACGAGTCATGCTAGAGCTTTCAGGTTGCTTACTAGGTGTTTCCATTTTCTTTCTTCTGGGCATCAATTAATTCTAATCATTTTTCACTATTCCCTTTGAATTCCTTCAAACTAATTTTTCAAACCAATCTTATGCAAAATTAAAAAAAACTACATACTTTTCTTTTCACTTTGTAAGAGCTAGATATTGAATATATTGTATCTTCGTAACTCCAAATCTTGAATATCTGAAATTGCGTCATGAAGTACTACTTCGCGTCCTCTTTCTAACTCCTCAAGTGTGATCAAGATTGGATTCTCCAAGGAAGAGTTATGCCAAATCTTCCACAGTGACCAGATTATAGACTAGTTCAGTAGAGCGAACTTGTACAAAGTACCATGTGTCAGTGTTTTGACCTTAGTATCTAAAACTGATATACAGAAAACTATAGGTCGTCGTCTTTCTAAAAATTCTTACTAAATTTCAATCTAATTCTTAGAACAAACATTATGGTGATTTTCCCCCAGCCACCTGTTTGGAATGTAATTCGGGAGTCTTCAAAAACCCTAACTACCTTAGATCATATCTCCGCAAATATAGCGAGACAAGCTCTTAAATTTGGACCCTAAGTTTAGAATGACTTCAGATCAAATGTTTTTTTTTAGGTTCTGAAACATCGCAGAAAAAAAGTTATAGAAAAAATAGCACGCTGACCTATTTGGAGCAGAAAAACCCTATAATCCAAATCTTTGATACCAAATGTTATGAAACTAGCTCAAAAAAAGATAGAAAGGATAGATCAACGCCTTAGAATTCAGCCTCTTTGAGGGGTAAACCTCCTTTACATTACACAAATGAACAATTATTGGATGATATAAATGACAAGACCTCCTTTCTATATATAGGAGTCTAAGGGGTCATAATATAATCAGAGCTGACATAACAATAATAATAATATGGGGACTAAATGGGCACAACAATATAATAAGGGGGTTGCACTAATAACAATAAGGGGTTACACTAGTAGTATAGGGACCTAACATCCTCATTCTTTCTTGAGATTGCATCTGCCACAACATTTTGCTTCCCATTTTTGTAGATGATTTCAAAGCCATAACCCAACATCTTTGTGACCCATTTTTACAACTCTTCTAAAGATAATATGTTTTCTAAAAGGTATTTCAAACTATCATGATTCGTTTTTACCTTCAAGTGTATTCCCATTAGGTAGGGTCACCATTTGTTAAGCGCATGTAGTATTGCCAACATTTCCTTCTCATAAATAGCTTTGTGTAAATACTTTCCTTTGATTGGATGACTTTAGAAAGAAATGGGTTTTTATTCTTTCATTAAAACAACTACAATTCCATTTCATGAGGCATCACATTCCACAATAAAGGTTTTTGTGATGTCTGACGTAGCTAATACTGGTGGTTGGCACATTGCCTCTTTAAGATGTTCAAGGGCCTTTGTTTCTTATGAAGTCCATGAAAATGCATCTTTCTTCAATAATGTTGTTAGAGGTCTTGTTATTCTCCCATAATTCTTAACAAACTTGCGATAATACCCTGTCAACCAAAGAAGTCCTCATAGATGCTTTATGGATGTGGAGATTTTTCATTCCTTAATGGCTTTAATTTTTCTAGGGTCTACCTTAACACCTTCATGAGATACAATATGACCCAGATATTTCACATATTGTACTCCAAAGGAACATTTGCAACCTTTTGCATATAATTGTTTCTCCTCTAATAGTTTGAGCACCCTCTCAACATGTTGAACATGATCCTTCCAAGAATTGTTGTATATTAGTATGTCATCAAAAAATAGTAACACAAATTTTCTAAGGAAGGGTTTGAAAATGGAGTTCATCAAACCTTCGAATGTAGAAGGTGCATTGGTAAGGCCAAAATCCATGACCAAAAATTCATAATGACCCTCATGAGTTCTAAATGTTGTTTTTTCGAATGACTTCAATCTTCATTTTGATTTGATGATATCTTGAGTGAAAATCCAACTTGGTGAAGTAAATTGATCCATGCAATTCATCCAATAATTCATCAATGACAGGGACGGGAAATTTATATTTAATAGTGAGCTTGTTTAGCTCCCTATAATCTGAACACATGTGCCATGATTGATCCTTATTATGCACCAATACTACTGGAGCAGAGAAAGAACTTTGACTAGGTAAATTATACTAGCCTCTAGCATTTCTGTAACCATACATTCAATTTCACTCTTTTGGGAATAGGGATATCTATAAGGCCTGATGTTTGGAGGAAGACTTCATGGAATAAAATGAATAGCATGATCATCATCACAAATAGGTGGGAGGCCTTTGGGAGTCTCAAATACCTTGGAATGATTGTCCAAGGATTTTTGGAGATTTGGAGAAATAGATGATTCTGATGTGCAAACCTCTAGAGAACATAATAGTGAAATTACGCCTCATTGTTCTTTCTTTATAAGATTTGTCATTCCATTATAGCTGATCATCTTTCCTGGTTTCCCTACGATACCCCTTAATCCAACTTCCTTTCCTTTTGAAAAAAAAAAAAAAAAAAAAAAAAAAAAAAAAAAAAAAAAGAAAAAGCTATCATACCCAAAGATTGCATTCATTGGACACCTAGGACAACATCAGCACCACCCATTGGAATGGAAGGCATTGGGCTATTCAATATATATTATCCCATGGGTAGCTTGATATTATGGCACCTTCTAGAGAAATTTATGGTTCCTCCACTTGCAACCATCACTTGATACTCTGGTGCTGGATATAGGAAGCAATTCCATTCCTTGGCTATGTTACAATGATTAAAATTATCAATGTTGCCCAAATTAATCAACATTATTACCTTTTTCTTCTTGATATGTCCTTCTAACTTGATAGTTTGAGGAGTGGTAATTCCGGCCAATATATTACAAGATATGGTCTCATTCATTTCTTCATTCTCTAGGGTTTTTTGTTGTTGTATATCCTCTTCTTTTCATGTTTCATGTTCCTTTTCTTCCTCCTCTTCACAATCTATGTAAAATAATTTCTTCTTAGCACAATTATGACCTTTAGTGTATTTTCTATCACAACTGTAACAAAGCCCTTTTGCTATTTTTTCTTCCAATTGTTGTGGTGTCAACATTGTAGGTTGTGGAAGGATAGAAGCAAAAACACTTCCACCTTTATAGTTGTGATTGGTAGGCTTCCTTGTTTCCATAATTTTGCTTTCCATTTTTTTTTCCAACCTGAATGCCTTCTTCAATGAATCAAGTTCTCAAAGGTGAACCTCATGTTGGGTGTTATCCTTTAAAGTCCCTATGAACACATCAATCCTATTCTCCTCTGGAATAGCGTTTACCCTTATATTCAATTTTTGTAAGACCTCAATGTGATCCATCGTTGAATCCTTTTGTTTCAGATTTATCAATTGGCCAAAAATGGTGTTTCTTTTTGTATCCTCATAATGTGCTATCATTTCTTCCGTACAAATTGCCCAAGTGATAATTTTTTTACAAGAGCAAAGCCATCGATACCATAAAAACTGATTTGGTTCCAAATATAAAGTTGCAATGTGTACGTTTTGTGTGTTTTTCACATTAGCAGGATTGAAATATTGCTCCATTCGTAGTATCCATGTTATGGGATCCTTGCCATGAAAATTCCTCATATTGATCTTTGGAACATGGTGGGTCTTCAATCCAATGTTAGAGTCTATGAGATCATGATTTTTATTTTGTTCTCATCATGAGTTTCCTTTACTACCCTTTCGTCATTAGTAATCATTTATTGTAGCAACTTTGTCAAATCTATCTTCAAATCTTCCATGTTGCCTTTAAGTTTTTCTTTTATACCATCCATCTTAACTTCCATGCCATTTATATTAGCTTCCATGCAATCCATATTAAATTCCACCTCATCCATCTTAGCTTCCACGCCATTCATCTTAGCTTCCATGTCATCCATCTTAGCTTTCACACAATTCATATTAGCTTCCATGCCTTTCTTTAAACCATCAATCTTAGCTTCTGATACTTTTTGTGAGAGTGAAAATTGTTGTGATTGATCTTGTAATTTTGATAAATCATGTTGTGTTTCTTCCTCTTCTTCATGAGTCATGGTAGAGATTTCAGGCTTCTTACTAGGTGTTCCCATTTTCTTTCCTCGAGGCATCAATTAACGATAATTATGCCTCACCATTTCCCTCTGAATCACTTCAACTAATTTTTCAAACCAAACTTATGCAAATTAAAAAAAAAAACTACACACCTTTTTTTGCTTGGTGGGAACTCGATACTAAATCTGTTGTATCTTTGTAATTTAGGATCTCCAAGGTCTAAAATTTTGTCCTATGGTACCCCTTTGACTCCCTTTTCTAACCCCACTAGTCTGATCAATATTGAATTCTTCAAGAAAGGGTTTGTCAAATCTCCTATAATGACCTGATTATAGACTATTTCAATAGAGCGAATGTGTATGACTTGCCACGTGTCATTGTTTCAACCTTCAGACCTAAAAACGGTACAAAAAAGAAATAAAGTCCATCCTATTTCTATAAAGTCTGACAAAATTTCAATCTGATGCTCAGAGAGAAAGTTATGATGCTTTTCCCAAGGTCACCTATTTTGGATGTAATTCGGGAGCCTGCAAAAACCCTAACTTAATTGGATAATAACTCTAAATATATAACGAGAAATGATCTGATATTCATACCCGAGGTTCATCGAGATTTCATCTCAAAAGGGTTTTAATTTAGGTTCTAAAACCTTGTCGAAAAATTGTTATAGCAAAAATTCCACGATGACTTGTTTGGAGTAGTGAAACCTAGAATCCAAAGCTCTGATACCAAATGTTATGCAACCAGCTCAAAAATAGAAGAGAAAATAGATCCACGACTTAAAAATAAGCCTCTTTGAGGGGGAAACCTCCTCGATTACACAAATGAACCATTCTTGGATGATACAAATGAAAAAACCTCCTTTCTATATATAGGAGTCTAAGGGGTCACAATATAATCAAAGTTGACATAACAATAATAATATAAGGGAACAACAATAACAATAGTGGGCTTCTATGAGGCACAATAATAACAGTATGGGGAAAATAGGGACACAACAATAACAATAAGGGCTACAATGACAATAGTAATGGGGGAATCACTAGCATTATAGGGACCTAACATCATGTGGGGTTGTGTACATGTGGTGTCATGTACATGTGGCATTATGTACATGTTGTGCAAGTGGTGCCATGTACATGTGATGCTGAGAACACATTGTGCAGGTGGTGATTTGTACAAGTAGAGCTGTGTATGTGTTGTACATATGGTACTAGTGTACATGTGGTATTGTATGCCTGTCATGCATGTTGTGTTTTGTACATGTGGTATTATGTATATGTATTGTGTAGTTGAGGTATCGTGACATGCATACTCATTGCATTGTACTCTGTGTAGTACATGTATTTTGTTGTGTTGTATGCCAAGTGTAGGTACATGTATTATGTGGCGTTGTGAATTGGGTATAGATGTATGAGTTGTGTTGTATATCAGGTGTATATGTATGCATGTGTGGTGTCTCATGTTGTGTGCGGATGCATGTCTTTTGATGTACATTGTGTATGTATGTGTGTTGTGTTATGTTGTACACTAGGTGCAAGCGTAGTATTGTGTTGTGTTGTACACTGGGTGTAGGTGTATGTGTTTTATCTCAGGTGTAGATGCGAGTATTTCATGGTGTGGTATGCCATGTGTAGTTTTACATGTGGGATGTACACTATGTGTGTGTGCACACAGTTGAGGAGAAGGCACTGGGTGTTTTTTAGGTGCGGAAACTGGTCTAGAGTGTGTACAGAATAAGGAAAAAGGTGAAAGCCAATGATTGATTAAAGGATAAGTATCAGTATGTTATTTTAATTTTATTATGTATGTGATTTATGATTATGGTTTATGATGATTACATGTGATTTATGATTTTGGTCTATGATGATTACATGTGATCTATGATTCTGGTTTATGATGGTTACAAGTGAATTATGATTTTGATCTATGATGGTTGTGTTCTGAGATAACTTGATGTGGCATGTTTATACATGATGATTTGATTAAAGATTCTAGTTTGACTTGTTGAGACAAGAAATAAACAAGATCACAAGTGTACTTTATTGAGGAGCTACCAATGAGGTATGATTTGATGCTATTTAAATTTATTTTGAATCTAATGAAATTATGTTCTTGCAACACGAATTCATGAACATACCCAGTTGAGTGGTCAAAATTGACTGTGATAATTAGGAGCAACAACAAAAGGAATTGGAAAATGCAGCAATATGTTGGTAAAGAACTTCTGGAGCAGGGCCACTATGGAACACTAGTAACCCATAGTGTCCATTGATTTCCATGAGCATGCTATGATCTGTATGATATTTTGAGGTAGGTATATACCTTTGTTTTGTATCTTTTGATGTGAGAAATCCTTGCCAAGGGATGGAATACCCAAGATAGGGATGCCAACAAAACTTGGAAGGTGAGTGACTACATGGAAAGGGTTGACCGGATTGCATGAGGCACTGTGTAGTAGACAAGGGAAGATCGAGGATGGATTTTTTTTTTGTCATTAGCATTGCTATATAGAATCAAATGCACATTGGGCTTTCACCCTGGAACAATGAACCAGTAATTGTTTACTGAGAGGAAAAGTTGTGCAGGATTATAGCTCTAGACATTGGATGTGGATTTGCCTTTGCAGTGGATTTTGGACTTCCTAGGAAGGAGGTGAATCCTAGTATTTCTTTGAGGGTGGAGGTGTGAGACTCTAGATTCCCTTGTTACAGATGCAGACATCATATCCTTTCAATCGTTGGTTGAGAAAATGTGCATATGTATATATGTGTGTATTATTGTAAAAATTCTCTCGAGTTAGATTTATAAAGCTCCATAGACATTATGGCTATTTGCTGGTTGAAGCAATGTGTATGTGTATATCTAGTTATTGTTGTAAATACCCTAATGACTTGTGTTATAAAGCTCCATGGGCGGTATGTTTTGTTTTCAATAGTCTTGCTGGTTATAGGTGTCATTGAACACCGAGGATGGTGTTCCCCCAATGGGGAGGGTTCTATAACATCCCTAGTGAAAATTCCATATAATAAAAGTTAATAAAGAAAAAATAATAACGATGGATGATTAGACACATATTCCACGTTGAATGGTGGGGGAAACATCCTAATGGGTGTTGATTTGGTTTATTATGGCTAAGACTTTGGAAAGGAAAAATGGCGTTTTTGGCACATTTATTTATGAAAATATTGGAAATTAGGAGGAAAAAGAGGTGAAAGGTCACAGGTTGCATGTGAGGAAGAAAATGAAGGAAAATAATGGGAAATCGAGAAAATAGAGGCATCATTCATAAAAATGCTTTTGAGGATGAATTGGAAAGCTCTTAGTCAGTATAAGCTCTTGGTTGAGGCTTGGTCAGTGTAACCTTTTGTCAGTTCAATTTTGGAGCCCTCTCATTATTCTCTCTCTCTCTCTCATACACTTGGAGACTTAGAGTTTTCTTGGAGCACTATTGGAGGGTGTGGCATACTTGGATTCTTGGAGCAAGAAGGAAAAGGAAACACAGGAAAGTGCAAGAGGGCATCGAGATCAACATCTACATCACATTTTCTTGTAGGTACCAAGTTGCATGTATGATTTCTTCACTATTTTTGGCATGAATGGAATATCCATGTGGATTATTGGTTGTGATCTAGCATTGGAATGGAGGATTGCCTTGATTGATAGTGGATTTCCTAGCCTTTCCATTTCCTTGATAGGCATGGAGTTTGTGGGTTTATTTCATTGTTTTTGTTGGTTGGTTTTCATGCTTCCTTAGCTTGGGTTGAGTTACTAGTTCCTAGAGCCTTGGTTGGACAAACGCTCTGCAACCTTGTAACAACTTGGGTTGAGTTACTATTCTCATAGCCTTGGTTGGAAAAAATCTTTGGAGCCCTTGGTGGGTTGAGTTACTAGTCTTGGAGCCTTGGTTGGACAAACGCTCTAGAGCCCGATGACAATTATGGTTGAGTTACTAGTCCTAGAGCCTTGTTTGGAACAAATGCTCTGGAGCCCTGGATGGATTGGATAGAGAATGATTTGATGATGGTTTTGTGATGTCTGATCATGAAGTGGAATCATTGTTTTATGGGTTAAGGTGGATAGCATCTGGGATCCCTGGATGTGTTTTTATTGATGTGTTCTATGAGATCTCACATTCATGCTTGGCATAGGGCACAGGGGTGAATGGATGAAGAGAGATTTGGCTCAGCCATTCTATGGTCGGGTGGAATGTGGAAGTCCCAGCCTAGGTTTGGATTTTCCATCATCAATAAGAGGTTATTTCTCCTTGTATTTCTACGATAATTATACGAGGTTTATATTGTGGTGATTTCATTAGTATTTTTGTCCCTATTATGCTAGTTATGTATGTGTTTTATGATAGTAACTATGTATGGATTTCATCATGTTTTTACTTGTAGTTGAATGAAAAATGTATCTATGGTCTAAAGCATGTAATGGTAGTTAATGTGTTGAGGCATCAATGCTTCATGGTAAATCTTAGACAAGTATGAGACCCCTATGCTCAGATATGTTATTTACACTTGTAGTTTACATATTCGTGATATGTTTGATGAAATTGTTGTCATGGCTAGAAGGGATTTAGTCAAGGTATTAAACAAGTATTTTCTTTCGTACTATCAATTCCATGTTATTTTACTATTCTCAAGAGATGGTTTAATTTTGGGCAGTGACCTAGGATCTGTGCCTGACAAGGTAGCCCAAATCCCAGGGGCACTGCTATAGCACCGACTAAATGAGTCTCTGGACACTGGTAGGCAAGCCCGTGAGAGAAAATATAGGTTTCTAGATGTTTTCATGCCTATAGCATGAGAGCAACTGAGGCTTAAGTTGTCCAAAATTTCAATGGGACCCAAGGGCAAGCTGTATGAAGTGTTGGATTGTTTCCTTAGGGTCCTGAAGCTAATGTTGAATATATGTATGGTGTGTTTCCATTGGTTCCACTTCCTTAACGTCACTTAGGAGGTCAAATCATATCATAGTGGCCTCTCTTCGCATGCTTACCCTAGTTGGCCGGTTGCTTGGGTAGAAGTGGGAGGAGTTTGTTACATAGATTGTGTTTAAATGAATCAATTGGTACAATGTACATGATAAACAAGCTATTTAGTTTATAATGTTTATCAATAAGTAGAATGCTAATCACATATAGATAGTTTTATGGTTATGCATGATCTTTGTTTTAAATGAATCTATATTTATTATGAGTTGATTAAGAGCCAAATAAATGCAACATTAAAGTGAAAAATGTTGTGGACATTGAATAAGAAATATTATGCTAGGAAGAATTATTGTGTTATTTTAATTGTTTTTTCTTGACAGAATGCTATGGTATTTTTACAATTTCATGTTTTATAGCTAACATGGTCTCCCAAACTTATATTTGATAGAAAATATCTAAGAAAAATAACATCACAGTATGTTCAATCATAAGGTGTTAACCCCATTTATATGAAGAGGGGTGGAGGTATTTCCTGAAACTTAGTCATGGAAGGGATGTGTTAAGATACAATATCATAAACATGTGAGGAAAGTAATTACCTCATTAGGGAATATTAGTCAAGATAGTTGACACTTCAAATTATAGTTTCTATCTAGACTTAAGTCAATATAATTCACACTCAATATTATTCTAGCAAAGAAGTGGATAAGATGTGGAAGATGGAAGTACATTAGGGAAGATGGGTGACTTGGTGTAGTTGAGAATGTTGTAGGGGATTAGAAATGCAAAAATCAAGCATCATATAGTCCCCCGTATTTATTAAATGTTCACGTAATTAATTTATGATGATCCTTGTGTAATGTTCAATTTGTTTATAGCAGATGACTTATTTTGATTTGATAGTATATATGTTATTGAATGATGCATTACTAGATTTATTATAAAGCCTACATGTAGGAATTATGCATTAGAAATAGTGATTAGTTATCAATTGTATGTATGTAATTTATGCATACTCTATCTATGCATACATCCATTGTGCATGCACACTAGTACAACTACTTGATGTACTATATGTTGAACCACATTAATAATCACTTATTGCTATTTTGTATTATTATTTTATTAAAAATCATTTAATATTGTATATTAATATCACTCTCCTTAAAAAATTATAGAGTGGGGATGAGATAGGTGACCAATAATGAGAATGGTTGGTGAACCTTGGGAAGGGGAAAGGAAATTGGAAACGAAATTGTGAGGCAAGAGAATCAACCCTAGGTAATATTTTTTGTTGAGACCCAAAGGGGGTCACGGGATTTCCAAAGGGAATTCTATTTTTCCCAAATGAAAATTTCTAATAAAGTAGAAATAAGGAGATTCAATATACATTCATGTGTCGTAATTATAGAAGAATTAGGAATAGTTGTGATGTTTGGTTACTTGGATGAGTTGGTCTTATGGCCAAGTGGGCCTTTTGTAAATGTAACATGTGTCTAGGTGAGGTGTTAGTTAGTTTTGGAAATATTTCCAAATAGCTTTAATTAGTTACGATATTACCCATCCTATGAGAAATTAGAGGGTCAGGTCTGATTTAGTCTAAATTTATGAGAAACTTTTGTGTGAGATGTTGATTGAAGATACTCAGGTAAAATCAAAAGAAAATTTCAATAGGAGTGCGAGACTTTTGAATATTTCTATAACAAAATCACCTCCTTTATGTATAATTGATGTTCTAAAATATAATTCGAAATTAATTTGAGTCCTGGTGTGATTTGCATTGTGTTCTCTATGTTTGAATTGTATTTATAAGAATGGTGTATCTCAGTGAATAAGAAATGACATTTATTCCTAAAATTTTTGTTGATATTTTGTGTTGGATGCCTATATGTATGCCAGGAAAAACAGGTGATTACTTTTATGCTCAACATACTAGTGTTTTTGCAGGTTTCACACACAAGGTTATGTTTGAAATATCAAGCTTGAGGGATTGTATGAGTATAGAAATTTCAAAATATTAAATATATAACTCGAAGGAAAGAAAAAATCATTTATGGGCACTAAGTAGAAGATCCATGTATCATAACTCCATTTGAAGTGAAGGAAAATTTTGAAGCAACAAAGAAGAAGCTCCATGGGAATAAGACAACTCTGTGTAAGAAATTCATGAATAAACCAAAGTGGATGGGGAGAGAAAAATAAAGCTGGGCTAAGTTGTGGTTAGAGTGTAGTGAAAGAGTGATGGGGAGGCAATCTCCAACTACCCCAACTAGGTGAATTTGAAGAAGCCCTAACGTCAATGATCTAGTCAAGCAAGTTTAGTGTAAGTCCCAACCACCACCCTATGTGAAACCTAGTTAGTCTAGTCGGCCTTTGGAATAATTGATCATGTGGGAGGAAAATAGGGATAGCTAAAAGGTCTCAAAATCCAACCCAGATGAGCATTAAGAATCATCAACCAGTGTTTTGACTTTGAATCAAGGGGGAGATTCAATGTGTGAGTATGTGGACACCTAGATAAATGAAAATAATGTTACATCTATATAAGGATCTCGAGGGGGTTTTTGAGGAGATTTTGAGTTCGATTGTAGTTCATAGATTTTGGACTATTTCATTGTGTGCTTCCACTGTGCCAAAGTGGTATCGTATATGCAAAGGTTCTTTATGAATAGAAAACATGAATAAAGTGTAGAAGGTTTGAAAAAATCTAAAGCCTTAAAGAGATTGCTCAAGAAGAGGCACCAAAGTTGTGGTAGGTTGTTCATGGAAGAAAGAGGAGAGGCACAAAGAAGCAAGAGTAATATTTAGGAACCTCAGAGAGAGAGGGAAAACTAAGAACGCAGAACTTCACATGTGACAGTAGTAGATGCGAGTCGAGGAGAAAAGATAACTGCTCAAAGAGAGGAAGTACATGGAAAAAGTAGGAAGAAAGGACACAAAAGGACTAGAATAACACAAAGAAGAAAATATCTACAATGGAACAAAATTAAAGGAAGAAGCAAAAATCCCAACCAGGAGTAAAGCAAGAAGAGAGTTGAGATACAAATATCTCAGAAGTGAAGGAAACACTGGTAGGTAATTGGTCATTTCATTTATTTAATTTTGGTAAGAAATATGATAATTACAGGTACTAGTAGATGTGGATGGCATATTTACAGTCAATAAGAGTTGTAGAGAACTAGTAGAGTTCTCAAAGAAAGTGGTCGAGAACCCTTCCAGCAAGAAAAGCTATAGTAGACAAGGAAAACTAGTTGTGGTTGAAGGCTGAAAGGGGAAAAAGAATTCCTGAAGAAGAGAGAACCAGAGAAGTTTTGAAGAAGTGAGCAAGGTGCAATAACTAAAGAGGAGTAAGGGATGCTCAAGAGGTCCTAAAGGAGTGAATAGGAAGAATACCAATAACTAGGTGAAGATGAGGTGCTTATGTAATAAGTGAGAGGAGATTTGTTACAAGGTTGAGTTGCAGCTCAGAAAGAAGAATTCAAAAGCTGAAGAAGTTGGCCACTAATGGTCAAATGAAGGGTTCAGTGAAAATCCACAAGGAGAAATGGAAAGATGCTAAGATAGAAGGCCATAATAAGGATGCCAAATTAGAAGACACGAAGAGGAGAGAGTCAAAACAAGTATATTTTAACAACGAGATAAATTATTTTAAGGCACGACTCAAAGAGATTGTTGGGTTGTGTTATATTCTTTCCACATAGTTAACAGGGGTTTGAGGGGTTCCTGTAACCCCACTTTATGGGGTTCGGGGCAGCGCCCCGGAAAATTTTGGTTTTGGACCCTATGTTAGGTTGGGTGGACCAACCTATGGTTTTGTGCATGATTTTCGCACATGTTTTTTTGGACATGATGGTTTTCGTTCCATGGTATTGGATCGATGGTTTTTTAGTGCATGGTATTGGACATGATGGTTTTTCGGTCCATGGTATTGGATGCTTCGGCATGTGTAAATATGTATTGTCACATTGAAAGGAACATAATGAAAAATTAAGCTGGTAGTCTCGGTTTTGAGATCCAGTGGGAAATCTCTGTGTATATGTGTTTTATCTGTTATGCTCTCGCATTTTTATTTTTCCTGTGATTTAGTATTCGTATGCAGGTAATTTTTGTACGGGGTTAAAACCTACATTTGGTATCAGAGTAGTTTTGGCCTCAAGGGGACGGCTTTGTTGCTGAGGGGTTTCGCTCGGGCCTATGGTAGACCCTGTTTAGTGGGAGATCTGCGAGATCGATTCTGGTGGTGAAAGAAGATGGCGAGCAGCAGAAAGATGGAGATTGAGAAGTTCAATGGTCAGAGTTTTGTGTTGTGGAAACTCAAGATGGAGGATCTGTTGGTGGATAAAGATTAGTGGATCGCAGTAGATCCAGGTACTAAACCAACGGGAGTGACCGATGAAGAATGGAAGAAGTTGGATCGGAAGGCAAAGAGCACAATACGATTGTGTCTCAGATTCAATATTGCTGAATGTATCAGGGGAAGCTACGGCAAAGGCTTTGTGGGACAAGTTAGGGACTTTGTACCAATCTAAGTCTCTGGTGAATAAACTGTTCTTGCGGAAAAAGTTGTATAACCTGAGGATGAAAGATGGAGACTCGGTGACAGAGCATCTTAATGCGTTTAATACTGTGGTAAGTCAGTTATTATCTGTTGATACTAAAATTTCAGATGAAGATAAGTGCATCAGTTTGTTGTGTTCTCTACCAGACTCGTGGGATAGTTTGGTTATTGCAATAGGTAGCAATGCAATTGCTTTGCAGTTTGATGAAATAGTCTCAGCTTTGCTGATGGAGGAGATGAGATGGAAAAATATGGACAACCAGAATGGTGATGCCTTGTCTGTACAAGGACGGTCCCAGAACAGAAACAAAAATAAGTCATCGAGTGGGAGATCTAAATCTAGAGGGAGATCTAAATCTCCAGGAAAACCTACAAAGGTGCTATGCTAGAAATGTGGAAAGGAAGGGCACTTCAGAAGGGAGTGTAAATCTAAAGCTCCTGATAAAGGAAAGGGATCTGATGATGCTCCTTCTGCAAAGGCGAAAACCACCTCAGATGAAGGTGGGGATGTGTACTTGGCTTCTTCAAGTACACATGTAGATCATGAGGCATGGTTGATTGACTTAGGTGCATCCTTTGACTTCACTCCCCATAGAGAGTGGTTCTGCGAGTATGAGAAATAAGATGGTGGTGATTTCTTCCTAGGAGATGATAGGAAGGCTAGAATCATTGGTCACAGAAAAGTAAAGTTGAAGTTGCAAGGTGGAAGGGTTAGAACCGTTCCGGGTGTTCTGCATATTCCTGCATTGGCTAGAAATCTGATTTTTGTAAGCAAGTTGGATGATGCAGGTGTAAAGACAGTGTTTGAGAAGGATACCTACAAGATGGTTCGAGGAGCACTAGTATTGATGTGGGGAGTTCGGATTGGAACTCTGTACAAGTTGCAAGGTAGCACTGTTGTTTGACTGTTGCAATAGTTCTATGGTTTCCCTCGAAAAATGGAGCAGAAAATTAGTGGTCCTCTGGAGAGAAAGACCATGTTGTGCATCAAAGGCTTAGACATATTGGAGAGAAGGGCCTTCGAATACTTCATGGTAAAGGTATGGTAGAAGGTATGAGTAATAGCTCTCTGGATTTTGATTTCCTGTGAAAATTGTGTATATGGGAAGTAGAATCGGGTGAGTTGCCCCTCTGGTGGTAAGAGGACGAAACAAATATTAGAGCTTGTGCACATTGATGTGTTTGGACCTGTGAAAGTTCCATCACTGGGTAAGTCTGTGTACTATGTATCATTTATAGATGACTTCTCAAGGAATACATGGATATATTTCCTTAAGAAGAAATCTGAAGTCTTTGACAGGTTTAAAGAATTTAAGGCTCTGGTGGAAATTCAGACAGAGAAGAAGATAAAGGTATTGAGGACAGATAATGGTGGAGAATTCTGCAGCAAGGAATTTGAAGATTTTTGTAAGAAGTGTGGTATAGCACGGCAGAAGACTACTCCATATACACCTCAGCAAAATGGAGTTGCAAAAAGAATGAACAAGACGTCGTTGATGGAAAGGGCAAGAAGCATGCTCAGTGGTGCCGGTTAGACACCGAAATTCTGGGCAGAGGCGGTGGATACTACATGTTACCTGGTCAACAGGTCACCTTCATCAGCATTGGAGGATAAGACTCCACAAGAAGTATGGACTGGTAAGAAATCCTCTCTTTCACATCTGAGGGTATTTGGATGTGTGCATATGTACATGTTCCAAAGGAGAAACGAACCAAGTTGGATAGTAAATCTGAAAAGTGCATCTTTATTGGGTATAAGGATGGTTTAAAGGGTTATAAGCTTTGGAACCCAGTAACAAGGAAGTTGTGTACAGTCGAGATGTGGTGTTCAGAGAGGTGAAAGATGTTATTAAACATGAAGTCCAACCAAAGGAACCTGTGAAGATAGAGTTTGAACTAAAGGAGTAAGAATCGGACTCTGTAGCAGAGGAGGAATCAGAAGATGAAGATCCACAAACTCCGGCTGTGAGAAGATCGGCTCGAGAAAGAAGGCAACCAGAAAGGTATAGTCCATCTGCTTTCTGTTCAAACTTTGCTTTGTCTGTTACTGATGATGATCCCAGAACTGTGAAGGAAGCAGTGGATTCAGATGTTGGAAAACTCTGGAAAGAGGCCATGGTTGATGAAATGGCATCTTTGCACAAAAATGAGGCTTGGGATCTGTGGAGTTGTCGGCTGGAAGGAAACTCATTGGCAGCAAATGGGTGTTCAGAAGAAGACAAATGCAGAAGGGAAGGTGGAGAAATACAAAGCTCGGTTGGTAGCAAAAGGTTATTCCCAGGTGTCGGGAATTGATTTTGGTGATATTTTTTCTCTTGTTGCCAAGGTAACTTCTATTAGATTACTTTTATATGTTGCTTTTGATTTTTGAGGTAGAACAGATGGATGGAAGACAACATTTCTTCACGGGGATTTGGAAGAGGAAATCTACATGAAGCAACCTAAGGCTTTGCGGTGAAGGGTAAGAAATAACTAGTATGCAAGTTGAAGAAATCTCTGTATGGGTTAAAACAGTCACCAAGGATTTGGTATCAGAAATTTGATACATTTATACGGGGACTTGGCTTCACCAAAAGCAAAGCAGATCATCGTGTGTATTTTAAATTAATTGGTGACCGTGTTATTTATCTATTCTTGTATGTGGATGATATGTTGTTGGTTGGAAATGACAAAGAAATTATCCAGGATTTGAAGACCCAATTGTCCTCCAAATTCGAAATGAAAGATCT
>APFE030689596.1:5940-29559 GCA_000404065.3 Pinus taeda | reverse complement strand
CAAATCACACATGTTTCTACAACTTTTGCATCCAAGGGACATTCCCTTAGAGCATGTTTCTTTCTACATTTTGGGCAAAATATGGCCAAAGCTTCAGCTTCTGCTTTCTACTTATTGTGTATCTTAAGAGTGTCTAGTTGCTCACTCAGACTCCCTAAGATATCAGTTTTGAATTCATCAATCATATTGCCAATCTCAGCCCTACTTACTGATCCAGTTGCAGATTTGTTTTCTCTAATGAGAGAAGGATCTCTAGGCCCTTTCCCAGTTTTTGATTTTCCCCTTGAGAGATGGACACATAGCTCTGCTATATCATGAAGTGGAAGTTGAGATATATCTCCTTTTCCCATCATGTTCAAAATATCTATCCATTCATCTCTAATGGCTTTTAATAGAAGGGCTTTCAAGGTTTCTTCATCGAGATTACTCATTTTTTCTCTTTTGAAATTATACTAAAATATTTCAAGTAGATCCTCCAAGTTTTCATCCTCTTTTTGTACCATTTTGAATACCTCGTCCTTATGATTGGTGGGCATGCAATAGTCCAGGAATCTATCCAAAAATGTTTGTTTCATATCATTCCAAGTCCTAATGGATTGGGTGAGTAATCCCATGAACCATTTCAAAGTAGCTCCTTTCAGTGTTGAAGGAAACAGTTTGAGTTATTGAGAGTCTTCCAGATAATCATAAGTTCGACACACGACCTCAAATTCAAATAGAAATGTTTCAGGATCCTCATTTCTTAACCCATGAAAGTTTGGGAGGACAGATGGTGAAATATTTTTCATTGTTGCTCGAGAATCCTCATCAACTATAGGAAATCCTAATGAGTTATCTCCATCCCTATTTCCCCCATTGTTACCTCTACCTCCTCCATTGTTTCCTCCTCCCCCTCCTCTACCTCTACCTCTACCAAATCCATTAAATACCTCCTCTGTCA
Source organism: Pinus taeda (assembly GCA_000404065.3). NCBI lineage: Eukaryota > Viridiplantae > Streptophyta > Pinopsida > Pinales > Pinaceae > Pinus > Pinus taeda. The sequence goes on along the minus strand of APFE030689596.1, from coordinate 28,619 downwards.
TGATAGCTTCCTCAGAGATTTCAAAGTCCTCTGGTTCCTCTACTAATGGCAAAGGAGGAGCAATTTATCCCTCTTCTTCCTCAGGTGATTCTACTTCTTCAATTACAATATGTCTCCCTGTATAAGGAAAGAAAAGGATCTTTTCCTAATTCAGATTTGATGGATGGTGTGGGAGAGTCTCCTAATTCAACTACTGCCTCTTGAACTCTAGGAATCCTAAGGCTAGGAGTATGAGTTGGAGATGATGGAGGTGTCTCTTGTCTATTCCTTGAAGTAGATGGAGTTGTAAAAATCGAACTCTTGGCTCTAGCTAAAAACCTTCCCTTAGAATCTCTTGCTCTATGCATGTCATTCTTTTGTTTTTCTTCAAGTCGGGCTAATAATTCTCTTTCTGATCTTCCACGTCACTCTAGGTGCAAGAATAGAGCATACTCAAGAAACTATTGAAACCAATAACTTTCTCTTTTCTGATCCTCCAGGTCACATTACATGCAAGAGGAGAACATACTCTGAGATGTTATCAATTTTCCTTCCTTGATTTTTTATTTTATTTATATATTATATATATATATTTTAAGAAATTGGCTACCTAGTTTCACTTCCCCGGCAACGGCACCAAAATTTTTGGTCAATTTAGTATGTCCTAAATTGCTATTTAAAAATGTCAATCCGGGAGTCGTAAACTGATGAAGTGAAGTGCACTGTATGTGCAAGATAACCTTTTCCTTAGTCTTTTGTTGTTTTTGATTTTTTAGTTTGTTTTTGGGTTTATCTTCTGTGGATTCCCTAGTGTGAGATGGCAAAATTGAAAATGAAGTGTGAATGGTAATGGTGATTTCTACAATGATTTTCCAAACTTAAAAGTTCTCAAAAAGAAAGTTTCCAAACCGACTGTAATGAAATCAATTCTCAAAAATAAGTAAATGCACCAAAACAATGAACTAGTGACATTGGCCCGGTATCCTTACTGCTGTATGAAAAAGAAATTAAAATATGAACTTAAAGAAACTCAAAGACTAAAAGCAAAGCAAACTAAATCACACTACTTCAACCCATACTCTGACCCTTCACCTTTCGACTCAGTCCGGCTATAGGAAGTAATCATAAACAAGTTGAGTATTATGATATCTAAATTGCAGGAAATTAAATTGCATAAATGGAAACTAATATTTAACTACTCATTCATATTTCAACTCTTGAAAATGACATAAGTAATTCAATCTCTAACTTGCAGAAAAGCAAACTAGATCACACTACTTCAAGTAATATTTTGATTCCTTACTAATTGAGTCGCTTGGCTATAGAAAGGAAATCATAAACAGGTAAGTAATATGATGTCTAAATGGAAGAAAAGTAATTAAACAAAACAAGACTTGAAAGAAATGACAATGCTGGAATTAAACTTAATAAATGAAAATCAGCAGAAAGGACAAGATGATCTCATGTCAGTAGCTATAAAAAATATGTAAATTTGCCTGGGCTGCCTACAAAAACCTGTAAAAGAAACACTGATCAGCTTAACAGTTATGAAGGAAAAATGAAGGAAATATGGACAGTGATGAACATCATAACAACATAAAATATATACAAGTAATGACTACAAAAACAGTAAACAAAAGCAAGTAAGAAACTATACAAAGCTTTGGTGTACAGGGGCCCTCTGTCACCTCAGCCAGCCAACTACCTAGTCACAAATTGGATTCAGGAACGCTGTCTTCTCATATATTGAATTGCAGTAATAAAGGAAAGGAAAGTACAGTACAGTGAGCTGAAACAACAGTCAAAATTACATCTTCAAGACTAACTATCCAGTGTATATCAACGCGTTATTTATAAGTGCAAATGCTAGTAACTAATTCCTAGATTTTGTGTTGCCAAGAGACACGTAAATCTCCACGGCCTGAGATTTAGCGTGATGGTCATTACGGAAGTTGAATCCATGGAGTGGTGGCTGCTTGATTCGGTTCACAGGCTGGTCGACAGTTGTGCCAGTACCTCCAAAAATGAAGGATCGTGCCACACAATCCTTCACGTGGCCAAAACAGAGCCATGCCACCCAAAAATTCGTCATTTGGCCCTTCCTTTGACCGTCGTTGACCATGACCGTTTATGAGTGATTTGGCTGATCTGAGAGGACACACTCCATGTACACGTCACCTGCATCCTGCCCATGTGGCTGGTTTCTCCATTGGACACCTGTAGCATAGCTTTTGACAAAATGGCTGCTGAAACTTGGGTGGCTGCGGAAAGTGACAAGTTTCCGCAGCTTTTTGAACAAAAAATATAAACCAAACAACAGTGAGAAACATAGATTGGAAACCATTTCATAAGCTCTTTTTAGCCTAATATGCAATGGTTTGACAGTTGGGTGGATGAAGTAAATGGAAAAAGAAGGCTGAAAGGGTATATAGGGAAGTGTAGGTTTGGGACTCAACATGGCCTTGAAAGCATGTCAAACAATTTGTTTGTTAGGCCCTTCTTATATTTGATAACTAAATGAAACTTTTGTAAAAACCCCATCCACTTGTAATTCTTAGTCTGTTGTAGCTTACTCTAGGCCTGTAGGTGCTACAGTGGTTAGTGATATCTGTGGAATATTTTCTCGTTTCCAATCAGATTGTGTTTCCACTTCTTCACAACTTACACTAGGGCATAGAGCTCCATGTTGTAGATAGGGTAGCTAAGAGGTACCCCATGAAATACTTCAGAATGGTAGTATATAGGCCTTCCTCCCTCCATCAAGACCACTCTTGTAGCATACCCTCTTGCATTTGTCTCCAATTTGAAGGGTTGTTGCAAGCTTGGTAAGGATAAAACTGTTACTTTACTAATCTTCTAATTTAGCTCATCAAAGGCACTTTGCCGAACCTTTCCCAGTGGAAACACTTTCCACTTATTATTATGGCATGGAGTGGTGTTGCTACCACTTAAAACAAGGCTATATATTTCCTCAGACACTATGTTTCCCCCAAAAAAATCCAAACCTTAGAAACATTAGCAGACACTAACCATTTCAAGATGGCCTCCATTTTGGTAGGATCGATTTTTAATTCTCCTCCACCAATCACATACCCTAGATACAATAAATACCATTGGGAAAACTAACACTCCTTGAGATTTTCTAGCAATTGGTACTTATTTAATGTCTCCAACACCTACGTGAAATGCGAGTTGTGCGTCTCCTAGGTAGCACTATATACCAGTATATCATCCAAATAGACAATAACAAATGAATATATTAAATGGAACAATATATCATTCATTAACCTCATAAACATAATTAATGCATTGCATATGCCAAATTGCATGACTAACCACTTAAACAAACATTGCCTGGTTTTGAAGGCGGTCTTCCATGTATCTTCTTCTCTGAATTGAAGCTGGTGATATAAATTCCATCTTGGTTGATCCGAGTTGACTCAACTCCCGAATTTAACCAAGATCTTTTACCTTCGTGATGTTGTTAGAATTGCATTTAAAAGAGCATACATGACATATATGCATGCTATAAAGAAGAGGGGAAATGACAAGAATCAACAACACCAAGCACAATATGTTGATAACAGAGTTCGTCCAGGAGGGACTACGTCTCTAGGCCCCGGTGTCAAGATGGTGTAGGCAACTAGATTAAGTGCTGGAAAGTGTGATGATGTACATGCATGTGTTTTCTCTATCATATAAGGAATATACCCTCATGCAGGAGTGGCTCCACGAGATGTTTCATTGCAGGAACTATCATTCACAAAAGGACTCCTATCAGCATGACATAATTTCACATATGTTAATAATGAGCATCCCACCAACATGGCATCAAAGGGATCTCAATTCGAACATACATGGTGACACATGAGTATCCCATCAACATGACGACAAAGGGATCTCAATCAAAACATGAAAATAAGTACATCTCACATCAAGAACAAAACAAGATCCCACATCAAACATCAAATAGGGATCTATACAACATAATGCATCTCAAGCAAAGAGACAAAAAAGTACATTATCACACTTCATATACCTCACATCAAGGAGTTATTTGAAGAAGAGGATGATAAAATGCCAGATCTAGCTGCACCATCAATCTCGTGGCGTCGAATCTCATGGAGATGACTGCTTTCACATTGAACACTGACACCGGCGCTCCACTTTGAAAAGTGGCTAAAAAATGGAATGATCAAATGGAAAATATGATTACACCATCAGATTCGTGGCGTCCAATATTGTAAAATCGACAATCAAATTTTTGAATTCTAAAAAAGTGAAAATCTAGGGCTACAATAATCTTTTAGATTCCCCCTAGGTTCCTCAAAGTTCCCTCCTCTGGGTCATCTGAAGGTCTGCTCCTCAAATCAACGAACTGATCTCGCCATTGAGATCCTTGTGAATTTCTAAGAAGAATGAGTATAAAGTTGTCTACATTATGAATCTAGGAAAATTCAGCCTCCAAGGAATATGGAAGATTCCCTCAAGATTTTCTAAAATCCTCCTCTGCTGGGAATCTACAAATCTGCTGCTCAAAAGGTGAATCCAACCTCACCATTGCGTTCCCTGTGAAAATATGAGAAAACTGACTATAAACTTGGTTACATTTTGATAAAAAGATTTTTTACCTCCCCATGGAATCTCAAGGATTCCTCACAGCATCAAAATATTCCATTAAATATTCTTTGACATATTCTCTCGAAAATCGTGCCCATGCATAGTTCTGACTCTTGGTTCCGGCTCTGGTTTGTTGTTCCATCACTCAACATTTCGCTTTGCTTCGACGCTTCCTCCATCGCCTCTAGCGAACAAATGTATCAAGTTTAAATAAGTGGATCTAACAAAGCCAACCCACGTGGCTCAATGGTGGTAGAGGAGGCTAGGAAGGCAGAGGTTGAGGTTTTTAATCCCTCTGCATCCCAAAATTGGGCAACTGTTTTATTAATACATAAATGTTAATTTTGGGGGTGCATTTTAAACAATGTTTTGTTGTGACTGTTAGGGTTTTTATGCATTAAATCTGTCACATGAGGCCGCTTGGTGGGGGCCGGCCCACGTGGGCTGGGCCAGTTCAATCCCCATCGGCTCCACATTTGTTTAAAGTGGTCATTGTTATTAGTTGTGGGTGTGGGTCCGGTCCACCGGAGGTGGCTCGCCCACCACTTGTTTGATTTTAATGCAAACAAAAATATATGGTTAATAAGGGCTGGGGCCAGCGGGGGTCACAGCCTGTCGACCCTCTTTAATTAAAATTTGTTTTTTGATGTAACGTTTGGGATCCAATAGAGGTGGTGGGGGTCATGGCCCGCCACCTATTTTAATATTTTTTTATTTTTTTTCATAAGTAATAGATTTTTTCGAGTTTTCCTAATATAGGGGATATTAGACAAGTTAAAGAGGCAATAATTTCACTCGCTTTCGGGAGCTAAGTTCCCATGCTAGTTGATGGTGAATTTGTAGGACATTTAACCCTGTCCCACTGCCCAACTTTGACCAAAACTTTGACTGGATCTTTCTCCCTCATACGAACTCTGATTTGAGTGTCGTTCACACTGTTGGAATCAGGGCGACGAGCACTTCGATCTAGCATTGGTTGGGGAACAATATGATCACTTTGAATTTTGACCCTTTCTTAGTCCTCTTGGACTTATGCATGTGTCTGGAGCCACTTGGATCAATCCTCCCCACTGAGGAGCTTTTGGTCCTCCAAAAGCATGAAAAATAATATGCCACTTCTTTGTACCTTGTTTTCACTTAAAAATGTTTGATAAGTCACCCTTCCTTCTCCTTGACCTTTGTCCTTCAGAGCCATAAGCAATGAGCTAACACCTGCACCCTCTGCAAACCTGTAGTACAATTTTGCAAATTACATGCTTGTTTTACAAGACCAATTAATGACCCAAGCATCCCATACTTGCCATGAGTTTATAATACATACTCGGTGGTAAATTTTACATCAAAATGGAAATAATACCCCAACTATGAAAACAAGACCAAAATATCATTGTTGCTTCAACAAGTGATGGAAAACACATCATCACTGCAACACATGATTTACAAAAATAAGGCCAAACACTATTGTTTCTTTGAAAAGTGATGGAAACACAACATCACTTCCATAATTTAAAATGCAACACAAAATAAGACCAGACATCATTGTTGCTTAGCAGGTGATGGAAAACACACCATCACTTTTACATCTTAAAAGGCCACAAATGATTTACAAAAGCACGACCATGACTAGCTAACATATCTAGAAACCATTTTTCACTTATCGATGTGAATGGGTCATCCCCCTGTGGTGGTTTTGATTTTCGAAAGAATTTTTCAATTGGTTCATGCACCGATGCTTTGTCTTTAAGGCGCTGCTCTCTATGGAGCCTCCAACATGTGGCTCTTTGATGGCCACTTCTGTTGCAATGATTGCAATAGGTCTTCTTCCTCCAAATCTGCTTTAGCTTCTTCTTTCCTCATTTTTGAGAGGGTCTTTCATGCCTCATCCTTTTTCATGCCGCCATTCTCTTCCAGCACCCAATAAATGTATGGTTATGTAATCCACAGAAAGTACATGTTTCTCGATGCCATGTTTTCCATTCATCATTAATTAGCAACATGATTGTAATCGAAATGTACATTAGAATATCAAGATTGGTTATACCTTTCCTTGCTATCTCTGGTGTCATTATGGTGATGAGAGATTTCCTAATCTCTTTCCCTGCAATGGGCACTACCATGGGATGATGGGGATGTGTTCCCATCATTATCTTTCCTTGATGATTTCAACGATGTCTCAGAAGCATTTGATGCCTTCTAGCATTCTCCTTCATTGTATCCCAAGCTTGCAAATCAAGGTTTATGCATGAACTCCAATGGCTGAGTTATGCCTTGGTTATTAACACCAAGTTCCTCTCCTTCCTTGTACGTCATCCTAGTAAGCAGCCTCATGTTTTTCCCTGTAATTGGTATCTTCAAATTTCCAACATAAATCATACTATGTGAAGATGAAGTTGAAGGGAAATCATTATCTTTTACCTCCACTATCGAGTTGGAAAGAACTAACGAGGAATTCTCATCATCTGTTGTTGGTGGTTCACTAGCTATCTTGGCACATTCCCCAACTTCCTTCTCGACATACCCAAGTCCTGCCTGACATGGTAATTCCTCTACTTTGATGGGATTGACAATGCGTTGGCCATTAATGGCCAAACCTTTTCCTTCATACCCCATTTTCCTCAATTGTTTGGAGCCAATTCCTGTTGTATGATTTTCAAAATAGCGAAATCATCATTAGGAAACATACATGAAGTCAGAGAACTATTTTTTACCTCACATGGGTCACGCTGCAACTGTTCCAAGGCCTCGTCCTTAGCTTGCAGTTGTCATAGAAAACTATGTTTCTCCTCTTTCTCTTCTTGTAAGAGCATCTTCAATTCAGTGTTATCTACTTGAAGACTCTCGTTGTTGTGCTTCAGTTCTTCCAGGGAATATTCCATGGCTCACAACTGAAGCTGCACTCGCTGCTTTTCCTCCGTCTCTTTTTGTAGAGCTTCATACATTATTTCCACCTTTTGGGAAATTCTGAGCATGGTCTTTTACATCGCTTTGTCATCCTCCATCGTTGCACATTCCATTGTTCACGCTCACAATTCACATCCACGCAAAGGCCGCTCTGATACCAAACTTGATCCGAGTTGACTCAACTCTCAGATTTAACTAAGATCTTTTACCTCCATGATGTTGTTAGAATTGCATTTAAAAGAGCATACATGAACATATATGCATGCTATAAAGAAGAGGGAACATGACAAGAATCAACAACATAAAGCAAAAGACGTTGATAACGAAGTTCGTCCAGGAGTGACTATGTCTCCAGGCCTTGGTGTCAAGATGGTGTAGGCTACTTCATTAAGTGTTGAAAAGAGTGATGATGTACATGCATTTGTTTTCTCTATCATACAGGGAATATTCCCTCACGCAAGTGTGGCTCCATGAGATGTTCCCCTACAGGAACTCTCATTCACAAAAGGACTCCCGCCAACATGGCATCAAAGGGATCTCAATTCAAACATACATGGCAACACATGAGTATTCGTTCAACATGACGATAAAGGAATCTCAGTTAAAACATGACAATAAGTACATCTCACATCAAGAACAAAACAAGATCCCACATCAAACATCAAATAGGGATCTATAGAGCACAATGCATCTCAAGCAAAGAGAGAAAGAAGTACATGATCACACTGCATATACCTCAGGTCAAGGAGTTATCTGAAGAAGAGGATGATAAATTGCTGGATCTGGCTACACCATCAATCTCGTGGCATCGAATCTCATGGAAATGATTGCTCACACATTGAATGTTGACACCGACACTCCACTTTGAAAAGTGGCTAAAAAATGGAATGATCAAATGGAAAATCTGATTACACCATCAGATTTGTGGCGTAGAATAGTGTAAAATCCACTATCAAATTTATGAATTTTGACAAAGTGAAAATTTGGAGCTACAGGAATCTTTTAGATTCCCCCTAGATTCCTAAAAGATTCCCTCCTCTGAGTCATTTGAAGATCTGCTACTCAAATCAGCAAACTAATCTCTCCATTGAGATCCTTGCGAAATTCTAAGAAGAATGAGTATACAATTGGTTGCATTCTAAATCTAGGAAAATTCAGCCTCCAAGGAATATGGAAGATTCCCTCAAGATTCTCTAAAATCCTCCTCTGCTGGGAATCTACAAATATTCTTCTCAAAAGGTGAATCCAACCTCACCATTGCATTCCCTGGGAAAATCTAAGAAAACTGATTGTAAACTTGGTTACATTATGATAAAATTTTTTTACCTCCCTATGGAATCTCAAGGATTCCTCACAACATCAAAAGATTCCATAAAATATTCTTGGACATATTCTCTCGGAAATCATGCCCATGCACAATTTCGACTCCTAGTTTTGGCTCTGGTTCGTTGTTTCGTCACTCAGCATTTCGCTCCGCTTCGATGCTTCCTCCATCGCCTCTAGAGAATGAATGTATCAAGTTTAAATAGGCGGAGCTAACAAAGCCAACCCACGTGGCTCAATGGTGGCAGAGGAGGCTAGGAAGGCAAAGGTTGAGGTTTCGAATCCCTTTACCTCCCAAAATTGGGCAACCATTTTATTAATGCGGCAAAGTTAATTTTGGGGGCATGTTTTAACCAAATGGTTTGTTATGACCGTTACGGTTGTTATGCATTAAATGTGTCACATGGGGCCGCTTGGTGGGGGCCAGCGCACGCGGGTCGAGTGGGTTCAATCCCCGCCGGCTCCACATTTGTTTTAAAGTGGTCTTTGTTATTAGGTGTGGATGTGGGCCAGGTCCACTAGAGGTGGCCTGCCCATGCCTGTTTGATTTTAATGCAAACAAATATATATGGTTAATAAAGGTTGGGGCTGGCGGGGGTCATGACCTATCAGTCCTCTTTTAATTAAAATTTATTTTTTAATGTAAGGTTTTGGGTTCAATGGAGGTGGCGAGGTTCATGGCCCACCACCTATTTTAATATAATATATATATATATTATATATATATATATATATCTATTATTTTTATTTTTCATAAGTAATAGATTTTTTCGATTTTGTCTAGTATAGGGAATATTAGACAAATTAAATAGGCAACAATTTTGCCTGCTTTTGGGAGCTAAGTTCCCACGCTGGTTGACATGAATTTGTAGGACACTTAAACCTGGCCCACTGCCCAACTTTGACCAAAACTTTGACTGGCTCTTTCTCCCTCATACGAACTCGGATTTGAGTGTCGTTCACACCGTTGGAATCATGGCGATGAGAACTTTGATCTGGTGCTAGTTTGGGAGCGATCTAACTACTTTCAATTTGACTCTTTCTGAGTCCTCTTGGACTTCTGCATGTGACTAGAGCCACTTGGATCATTGGTGAAGCTTTTAACTTGCTGCAAGTGATCCAACAGATCATCTATTTTGGGTAGGGGTACCTATCCTTGACCATAATTTTGTTCAATGCCTTGTAATCTATACATTATACGAGTAAATATTTTAAGGCTTCACTTCCAAAACCCTTTAGTCTCACTGGGTTGGTGAGATGGTGGGACTAGGCTCACTGCAAGAAATCCTAGTGGTTAGCTTCCTTGTTAGCTCCATTTTTTACTTCAACTAACTTTTTTAGTGTATTTTTCTCCACCTTTTTGAAAAAATTAGTGCTATTTATTGGAATGGTGATATTTTTGGCATTTATTCATTGATCATAGTTATTCGGTGCTAAATATAACCGAATTTAGTTCTAGATTTAGTGTTGGATTTAATGTTGGCTTTAGCGCTAGAGCTAGCGTTGATTTTAGCATAGGATTTAGCACCGAATTTAGTATGACCTTCTCAAATCACCTTTAGTGCCTCCATCAAAGTTGAGTTTGATCTCCCTAAGTGAAGGTTCCCTGTTGATCATCACCATAGGTCTCTAGGGTTTTTTAAAGTATTATGGGACCCAAAGTTCATAGAAGAATACAAATGATATAGTTTTTTCCATATCCCACACATCTATTTTTTTTCAAATCTATTTTATTTTCAAATTAGTAAACTTACTCATCAGAGATTCATTCTCATCCTTTAGAGAATCCTTTTCATATTGAATGCCATCAATATGATATTTCTGACCCACAGTCTTCATGCTCATAAAAAAACCCCCCCCATTGGAAGCAAGTGAATAAAGTTGTGCTTCCTTTGTATTGCATGCCCAACGAAGCCAAGATTTTGCTAATTTTGATTTACAAACAAAGGATCCATCTTGGATGTGGAACTTGCATATTACAATTTTAGAGATTGAACAATTACAAGTTGCAGGCTTCACACATTTCTCCCAATTTTTCATTGGAGAGATGCTACCCAAGCTGCGCACATCTATTTAAGGAGGGTGAGTGTAATTGTGTACAAATTATGTATGTGCATCGTTATGTTATATTTGAAAGTATAATGCCTTAAATAAATTATTTAGCTCTATGCACTGAAGTCTGAGGAACATAATGGAATTAATATTCAGCTCCATGCACTAAAGACTAGAGAAGACAATCGCTTTGGATTTGTATTGAGGACCACAAAGGTGTAATCACAATCTTCACAAAGAAAGGCAGAAGGTTAGGGTTTGGAGGAAAGGATTTTGTTTATATCTATGATGATGACCACAATGATGATACTTCCATCTCTGCAAAGCCAAATTGGCTTCGTATTCAATATATTGAATGAGGACAACTGTCTCTTTGTTGCATAGGAGATTACCCATTCCTATGTCTAATTTTTCCCTATACTCTTCTCTGATTTAATTTCCTTTATTTCCATTGAATTCGATAGAGGGTTTTCACAAATCGGTTTGGCCCTTTACACCATAGCCATGATCTAATTTCACATAGTTGTCTTGATTCCATTGCCATTAGACATTGCAAATTATTTTTTTTATTAATTTGTTCTATTGATTGTGATTGGTATGTCCCCTTTGTTGAGGATTCATTACAATCATAAAGAACTTGATGAAGGAATATTGCAAAAAAGAGGAAACTGGTTGTGAATAAATCAGTCTTAAAAGAATCACTATTTGAAAAGATGTTTTATCATTCTTAAAAGAATCACTATTTGAAAAGATGTTTTCCTTAAATAAGGTTTCCCTACATTGTCCACAGTTGCATGTAATCTAAAACTTAGCTCTTCCATAATAGTCAAATTTTAAAGCTATAATGTTATTCACTTTTTCTATATAACATAAACAAAAGTATATATAACTTTTAAAGAAGGATGGGACCCAAACTTCATTATGTGTGAATAGAAAATACTTTGAACAGTACAATTTTTCCCATCTGTGTAGCATTCTTACTCCCAACACAATATCCACACACATATAGGTAGGGTGTGTGTAAATGGCACAAATATGTGCATGTTTATGGTCTCTTTTAAAATATCCTTCCTCAAATAAATTGATATTTAGATCCATTCATTGAAAGTCTAAGAAGAGAATTGATTTGGATCCATATACAAGAGCACAAAGGTGTATTCACAATTTTTGCAAAGAGAGAAAAAGGTTCAGGGTTAGAAAGAAGTGTTTCTATTGAGATCTACTATGATGACCATTATGACAAAACTTCCAACTCTTTCAAGCCAAGTGGGCCTTTTTCTCAATATCTTGAATGAGGCCAACTATCTATCCTTTGCGAATGAGCTTACTCAGGTATGTGTATAATTATATTGTATTTCTTCCCCAATTTAATTCTTTAATTTCATTGATTTCAATAGAGGATTTTCACAAATTTCTTCAACCATTTACACCATAGCCTTGATCTACTATCCAATGACTACCTTAGATTGGCAAATAAAAGAAGCTTGGGCATGCATTTTAGTGAATCAAGGCAATTTTGGCCTACTTAACAAAAATGCACTCCCAACCTTCATTTCAAGGAAAAATTGGATTATTCAACTTGGAGAGTGTTTTTTTACTCATAAGTAACATTAATACAATTAAAGTTTTCTAATTTAGTGATTGGAAGGTCGAAGTTAATGTAAATTAAAGTGATACAACAATCATAGTTCACTATGTGCCCCCAATAGTGTTAATAATTTTCAAACAACAAAAACTTATGGGAAGCAAATTAGTGTGTAAATTTACTAATTAAATAACAAACAATTTGAATCTATCAGATTAGCCAAGAAATGAAGCATGGGCATGCATTTTAGTGAACTAAAGTCATTTTAGCCTTCTTCACAAAAATGCACACCCAACCTTCATTTCAAGGCCAAATTGAATGATTCAACTTGGAGAGTATTTTTTTACTCATAAGTAACATTAATACAATTAAAGTTTTCTAATTTAGTGATCTGAAGGTTAAAGTTAATGTAAATGAAATTGTTGCAACAATCACAGTTCAGGGTGTCCCCCCAAAAGTGTCAATAGTTTGTGAATAAAAAAAACTTACTAGAAGCAAATTAGTGCGTAAAATTACTAATTAAATAACGTACAATTTAAATCAATCCAATTGGCCAAGAAATGAAGCTTGGGCGAGCATTTTAGTGAAGCAAGGCAATTTTGGCCTACTTCACAAAAATGCATGCCCAACCTTCATTTGAAGGCCAAATTTAATGATTCAACTTGGAGAGTATTTTTTTTACTCACGAGTAACATTAGCACAATTAAATTTGTCTAATTTAGTGATCTGAAGGTTGAAGTTAATGTAAATGAAAGTGTTGCCAACAATTGCAATTCAAGTTGTCCCCCCCAAAAGTGTCAACAATTTGTGAATAGAAGAAACTTACTGGAAGCAAATTAGTGTCTAAAATTACTAATTAAATAGTATACAATTTGAATCAATCATATTGGCCAAGAAATGAACCTTGGGTGTGCATTTTAGTGAAGAAAGGTAATTTTGGCCTGTTTCACAAAAATGCATGCCCAACCTTCATTTCAAGGCCAAATTGAATGATTCAACTTGGAGAGTATTTTTTTACTCATAAGTAACATTAATACAATTAAAGTTTTCTAATTTAGTGATTTTAAGGTCAAAGTTAATGTAAATGAAAGTGTTACAACAATTGTAGTTCACAATGTCCCCCCAAAAAGTGTCAATAGTTTGTGAACAACAAAAACTGACTAGAAGAAAATTAGTGTGTAAAATTATTGATTAAATAGTATACAGTTTGAATCAACCAAATTGACCAAGAAATGAATCCTAATTGTATTTGCATTATGGCTCATTTGTTTGGTTGACATTGATGTCAACCTAGTAGTATTGGTGTTGGAGGTTGCATTGATGTTGGTTGGCATTGATGTCAACCTGGTAGCATGTGATGCAGAGCCTTGTTTATGTACATGGTTGATTGGTATGAGTACTAGGATTATGTTAGTGAGATGGTACTTGACTTGTGCATTGGTTGCAGACCTTAGTTTGATAAGTTGCATGTTAGTGTAGGTTGTGGAGCTATTACATCTAGTTGATAATACTGGAGACTGCCAAGTCATGTTTATGATACTTGGTGTATGTATCAATGGTTTATGTCTAGTATGATCAGTTACATGGTATTGCAGGGTATAGCATTGATGGTTGCAGATGTTGGAGTAGTTGTGGTGAAGTTTGATCTCTTGAGTGTTGGAGCAGCTGATGGATGGCATTCAATTCAACCTAGTTTGAATTTTGATGATAATGGAGTTGCTCCAATGGATTTTTAGGATGTTGCAGAGGTTACAATGGCTTCCCGAGGACTTACTGATGAATATCATGTTGGGTTGTGTTATATTCTTTCCACATAGTTAACAGGGGGTTTGAGGGGTACCCGTAACCCCACTTTATGGGGTTACTTTATGGGGTTCGGGGCAGTGCCCCAGAAAATTTTGGTTTTGGACCCTATGTTAGGTTGGGCGGACCCACCTATGGTTTTGTGCATGATTTTCACACATGTTTTTTGGATGCGATGGTTTTTTGGTCCATGGTATGGATGCGATGGTTTTTGGTCCATGGTATTGGACGTGATGGTTTTCGGTCCATGGTATTGGATGCTTCGGCATGTATAAATATGTATTGTAACATTGAAAGGAATATAATGAAAAATAAAGCTGGTAATCCCGGTTTTGGGATCCAGGGGAAAATCTCTGTGCATATGTGTTTTTATGTGTTATGCTCTCACATTATTTATTTTTCTGTGATTTAGAATTCGTATACAGGTAATTTCTGTACGGGGTTAAAACCTACAGATCAACTAATGGAGTAAGTTTGAGTAGGCTTTGAGAAAAGGAAAGATGATTTTGAGCATCATTTTCCACAGTCGCTTGCATGACTGTGTTATGGTAGTGACTGAAAGCTCCAATCACTAGAAGACAAGGTTATGGGAGCGACTATCAATTTCTAGTCACATGGAGCCTGTGTAGTGGGAGCGACCGAGGCTTTTATGAAAATTCCTTTGCATTCCTCGTGCTCATAAGGTGTTTATTTTGTTTTCCGGCTTGTCTTCTTCGGGACTCATCATATAAAGGTCAGAAAAAGGTTATTGTGCTTCTAGATGATGGTGAAAAGAGAATATTCATTAATAAATGAAGTTAATGGCTTGATTGATTCAAGAAGCATCGAACCAAACCCTTTTCAACATATGAACAAAGCTCCACTTCATGATTGGAACTAATTGATTTAATCATCTTTAGAAACTACAAATATGTGGAGAAAGGATTCTCATTTGGATGATTCTCTTATATGAGAAAAGTGTCATGGTGTTTTGGAGAGCCATTGGTGAAGAGTGTGAATTTGCTGAAGCAGAATCTGCATGTAGGTATAGTTGTAGGAGAAATAAAAATATGAAGGGTTGAAGAATATTATGTGACAGGGCTACAATGCATTTTGCTAATGCATTTGTGATTGCAGGGGAAAAATTATTGTTTGATTTTATATTATTGTGATAGATTGGTTGTAGTAGTGTCTCATGTTTTGATATGGTAGTTATGTATTGCATCATTGAGTTTCTGCATCCAGTTTATTTGCAGAAAATGTATTGAGGCCATGTGAGTTGAGGATGATGAGAGAGGGCTATGATTTTAGTTTATTCATTCATTCATATTTTTGGTTTTGATTATGTGATATGAATATATTGTTGTTGTGATGTTCATGTTGAGTAGCTCAAGTGTTCAATTTGAAAATGCATGAAAGGTGAGCCAAATAAAGAAGTGGGGTGGATGCTTTGACAAAACAAAAAATGAGAACATATTTATTCTTAAGACAAATGGGTGTTGGGAAAGGCTTGTTGATTAGATGGGTGTAAGTAGAGTCATAGATGTAGATCATAGTTCCATTCAGATAGTTGCCATATTGTACTCTCTATGTAATGATTTTCTTAACATATAATAAAATATATTGAGTAGCGCAACAACAAAAAGGGTGCTTTTTCCCCGGAGGGGGGTTTTCTACCAGATATCCTGTGTTCCTTTGTGATGTTATGATTTGTGTCTCATTGTGCATGTTCATTTCATATGTTATGGCTCTCATGTGTCGATTCTAGATAAAGTTGCATGTTCAGATATAATGCTTATTTGTTATTGATGAATTGATTAATTTACTGTTTAATATTTGTGAAATTGTTATCACAATTGATTCTCCCCCCTCCCTCTTGGTATTGATCAGGGTTCCAAAAAGGCGTGCATTTTAGTGAATAAAGGAAATTTTGGCCAACTTCACAAAAATTCCCGCCCAACCTTCCTTTCAAGGCAAAATTGAATGATTCAACTTGGATAGTATTTTTCTTCTCATAAGTAATATTAATATAATTAAGTTTTTCCAATTTAGTGATCTGAAGGTTGAAGTTAAGGTAAAGGAAAGTGTTGCAACAATTTCAGTTCACGGTGTTACCCCAAAAGTGTCAACAATTTGTGAACAACATAAACTTACTAGAAGTAAATTAATGTGTAAAATTATTAATTAAATATTATACAATTTAAATCAATCAATGATCTAGATGGATGTTGGTAGGAACTTGCCTATTCCACTTGGACCCTTACCACTATCTCTTTCAATTTTTTAGTTTCCTTAATTGTAGAACAATTTACTATTTTTGGCAGTTTTTCGGGTCCTAAACTTCCAGAGTCGTTTTGAGGCCCTAAACATTGGTTTTTTGGAAAACTAGGGAAAATAGAGGACTTTAACTAAAGTTTTCCACTCAAATTTTTTATTCCTCGGATAGATATTTCTAACGAGGTATTGTTCACGTCAAATGGAGATCGTATGCCAAAGTTATGATCCCCGATTGTTGATGTACCAATTTACCCAAACGAGGCCCATAATTTTGGTGCTTTATCTCCTAGGGTTAGGTTTTTGGATGTTTAGTGTTTTCAATTGTTTCTCAATAACAAATAGGACTTCGAGCCTCATTGTAACAAATTTCAGAGGCATGTAGCCACCACAGATAAACTACCATTGCCTGAGCTAGTATTATTTCCATTCTGTTTGTAAGCATATTTTAGTATTTGATATTAATGAAATGAAGTGTTACTTCTATTGGATCTCTGTATTTATGGTTATATATGTAATTTGTTGCGTTCTTGTTTAAGTTCAGATCAATGGTATCAAATTGGTCTACTCTTTCTTTGTTTTTCTTTGCATGTCCCCAACAAGGTTGGGATATAAGGAGTTAGGGCTTGAACTAGTCGAACCTTTGCAAGACCAACCTCGCAAATCCCGATGGCTTCCCATGGAAAAAGAGAAGAAAGATGAGGGGGCAAGAAATCCTTTCAAAATATTGTTCGAATAAGCCCTTGAGGGATAGAGGAACGCGATGATGGACAACTTTACCCAGATCCTTCAACAGTTCCCAAAGGGCGATGCTTCTCCTTCCAACAACTATTCTGGAAGTGCCACACCCTTTAAGGTACAAGTTAACTTTGACATGCACATATTTGAGGGTCAGATAGATATTAACATCATAGATAAATGGTTAAATATGCTAGAAGTATATTTTTCTGTTCATGTTTTTTCGAGTTGGGAAAAGAATTTTTTGCACTTCTCAAAGCCATCCCACACGTCAAGGACTAGTGGGAAACCTATTGTGAGAAGAAAAATGAATGTACACTCTCACTATTTTTAGTCACACCCACTTGTAATTTCTTCCGGGATGCCATCAAGGAGCAGTACTACCTTGTCAGGAGCTATGAAGATAAATACATAAAATACACCATGCTGTGGCAATGAAGGGACCAAGACATGCCAAAGTTTACCAATATTTTTCATACCCTTCGCACGAAGTTGGGTATCAAGGATTCTGAGTGAGATTTGGTACTAAATTACAACGACTTCTTACACAGGTACATCCAAGATGAGATAGATTTCCTGGACATCTCCTTGCTCAGCACGACGTACCTATACATTGTCAATATTGAGAAGAAGTTTAAATAGAAAATGCGAGACTTTGGATCTACTAATCCGAAGCAAGGGAAACACTCCCCAAAACTACAGAGCAAAGGTCAAAGCCAAGGTGAGGTGGCCGAGGATAACCCTCTGAAGCCGCAAGCGAAGAAAAACAACACGAAGACAAAGAAGGACATGGGGAAGTGGTGTGATTTCCATAAGAGCTCCACTCACAACATAAGTGAGTGTCAGGTCACCTTAGTGTTCCTTCAAGTGAGCATGCCAAGATGATTTGGGAAGCACACTACAGTCAGGTCACAGTACACACTTATGTGGAGAAAACTATGGTTGTACTATAAGAGTTGTTTTATTGGCCAAAACTTTGACTAGATGTCGAGAAATATTTCAGATCCTGCACTACCGTGCCATTGCCAAGCCAACCATCAAGAAGAAATACTTGTAAAATCCTCTGCCTACTCCCATTCAGTTGTGGGAATCCATCTCCATGGAATACATGTATGCCCTCCCTTCCATGAAGCATGATAATGACTGTGTATTTGTAATCGGAGATAAATTTTCTAAGATGGCTATATTAGCGGCCTACAAGAAGAGTATCATAGCAGAGGACACTGCCAAAATCTTCTTTGAAGGAGTGTGGGTATAGTTTGGTATGTTGCAGACCATTATATTAGATCGGTATAGGAGGTTCCTAAGCACATTCTGGTCAAGCCTCTAGACACTATTGGACACCAATCTCACCAAGTCGACTGCCTTCCATCCCTAGACTAATGGCCAAACGAAGGTTGTCAATAGGATGATAGTGCACATCCTCCGCATGTACAACTCCAAGAATCTATGAACCTGGGATGAGAGTCTTCCTATGTGCAACATAGTTATAAAAAATCTCTCCATAGCTTGACTGGTCATAGTCCCTTTCAAGTGGATCTAGGATTTCAACCCTTATGTATGATTAATGGTTTTATGCCTCATTCAACTGCATAGACAAAATCCACACATGTATTGTCTGAGGCTGATAAAGTGACTAGATTTATTGAATGCATCCAACATCTTTTCCAATACGTTCATGACATCTTGGAGAATTCAAATTCCAAGTACAAGCAATGACATGATCAACATCGGATGCCACATGAATTTTAGGTCGGCGACAAAGTTTGGTTGCATTTGTTGAAAGAATGCCCTTCCTGATCCCATTAAAAGTTGAAACCACTATGATATGGTCCTTACACCATTACCAAGGATGTGGGAGACAACGATTTTGAGCTCAACATTCCCCCATTCCTTGGCCTAGTGTTCAATATGGACTGCCTTTGAAAATACTTCCCATCATTACTAGACACATCAGACATTGCAAAATAGCTCACACTAATAGAGTTAAACCCAGATTGCATGGAACAGGCCACAACTGATCACGCTATGGACACATAGATCAAGAAAACTTGCTAGTAAAAGATCCAACTATATCAAGTTGTCAAATTTGGCCAACTCCTGCACCAAGGTAAGTGGCTTACCAGGGACCAAGTTCAACAGAAGTTTCCTCATCTCATGAAGCACTCAATGCAATGGGGACCATTGCTTCCAAAGGGGACCATTGCTTCCAAAGCGGGGAGTTATGATCCAAGTGGATGTTGGTGGCACCATACTTATTCCACTTGGACCCTTACCAATGTATCTTTCTATATTTTATTTTCCTTAATTTTAGCACAGTTTACTATTTTTGGTGGTTTTTTGGGTCTTGAACTTCGATAGCCATTTTGGAGCCCTAAAAGATGATTTTTGGGAAAACTGTGCCAAAATTGGGGTTTTGTCCTATGTTTTTCACTCAAAATTTTTAGTCCTCAAGTAGATATTTATAACTAGGTATTTTGTGTGTCAAACAAAGATCTTATGCCAAAGTTATGACCCTGAGAAGTTGATGTACCAATTTACCCAAACAGGGCCCTTAGTTTTGGCACTTCATCTCCTAGGGTTAGGTTTTGGATGTTTAGGGGTTTCCATTGTTTCTCATTAATAAATAAGCCTTAGAGTCTCATTATAACATAGTTTAGAGGCATGTAGCCACCACATATTTTCTCAAAGATAAGCTACCATCGCTCGATGTAGTCTTATTTCAATTCTGTTTGTAAGCATATTTCAATATTTGATATTAATGAAATGAAATGTTATTTCTGCTACATCTCTGTATTTATGGTTATATATGTAATTTGTTGCATTCTTGTTTAAGTTTGGATTAGTGGTATTAGAGTAGTTTTCTCTTTCTCTATTTTTCTTTGCATTTCCCCAACAAAGTAGGGATATATGAAGTTAGGGCTCGAACTGGTCTAAGCTTTGCAATACCAGCATCGTAAATACCAACAGACTCCCATGGTAGAAGAGAAGAAAGACGAGGAGGCATGAGATCCTTTCAAAATCTTGCTCGAATAATCCCTAGAGTGACAAAGGAATGCAATGATGGATAACTTTTCCCATATCCTTTAACAGTTATCCAAGGGTGACACATCTCCTTCCAGGAGCTACTCTGTAAGTGCCACACCCTTTAAGGTACAAGTTAACTTTGACATCCCAATATTTGAGGGTCAGATAGATGCAAACGTCGTGGATAAATTGTTAATTCTACTAGAAGGATATTTTTCTATTCATGATTTTTTGAGCTGGGAAAATATTACTTTTTCACTTCTCAAAGTCGCACCCCATGTCAAGGACTAGTGGGAAACCTACTGCATGAAGAAGGACGAAAATACACATTCACTATTTTCAGTGCACGCACTTGGAATTCATTCCAAGATGCCATCGAGGAGTAGTACTACCCTGTCGAGAGTTATGAGGATAAATACACAAAGTGGACCAAGCTATGGCAGGGAAGGGGCCAAGACATGCCAAAGTTTACCGATGTTTTTCATACCCTTCGCATGAAGTTGGGTATCAAGGATTCTAAGTGAAATTTGGTAGTCAAGTATAACAACTGCTACATAGGTACATCTAGGACGAGATGGAGTTCCTAGACATATCCTTGCTCGACACGACGTACCGATACACTGTGAATATTGAGTAGAAAGTGATACTTTGGATCTGCGAATTTGAAGCAAGGGAAAGGCTCCCGCAAACCACAGAGCAAAGGAAAAAGCCAAGGCAGGGTGACCCAAGATAACTGTTGAGGCTACAAGTAAAGAAAAACACCATGAAGACAAATAAGGACATGTGAAAGTGGTGTGATTTCCATAAGAGCTCCACTCACAACACAAGTGAGTGTTGGGCCAAGCAGTCACAAGTGGCTGATTTGAGGGCTTCCGAATCAGATGCAAGTTCTAACTTTGAGTTAGAACCGCAAAAGGGAAGTGAACAAGGGATTCAGATCATTGACACAAAGTGTAGTGCCACTTTGGCCACCACCAAGATCCAGAAGATTGAGCCTGAAGATTCAGAGGAGGAGGAAAGCCTCTTCCACTCATAGATGTGGGTGAAGGGTTCTCCGTTGCAGTTCATTGTTGACAACTGGAGCCAAAAGAACCTCATTTCAGAAGAGGTCTTGAAGCCACTAGCCCTACTGACTACAACACATCTATATTCGTACACCATGAGGTGGCTTAACCAAGGAAGAGATCTATGCATCAACCATTAGTGTCACCTTCCTTACAACATCAAGCCCTTCACGGATGAGGTACTATTTGATGTTTATCCTCTTGAAGTTTGTGATGTATTATCAGGACAACCACACTTGTGGAAGTGACATGTTGGATATGAGTCTAAACCTTGCTCTATTATTATTTCTTTAGGTAATAATTTATACAGGATACCAAAGGTATCCCCTCCTACCACCATCTCTTTGATCTCTGCTAAGCAATACAATAAGATCATCTCTCAGACTAGGAAATTTGTTTTCTTTCTGATTCACTCTCAAAGTAAGGGGAATATTGTAGCCACATCCATGATCCCCAGGAAGGGTTCCCTCATGCAATAGAAGCAGGTGGATACAATTGTGGAAGAATACAAGAACATCTTCTCCTCACCCAAAGGGGCACCCTCACACTTTCAAGTCAAGCATTCGAGTGATCTGACTCCTAGAACACCTCTACCCAACGGGCCTCTATATCATTGCTCGGTTATTGAAAATGAAGAGATCAAGTGACAAATCTAGGAGTTGCTGCAAAAAGGGAACATATGACCAAGTTACTCACCTTGTGGGAGCCCGATTATACTTGTAGAGAAGAATGATGGGACCTAGAGGCTTTGATTTTATTATTGGGCACTAAAGAAAATCACCATCAGGAATAGGTACCCAATCCCACAAATTATTGATCTTCTTGACCAACTAAAGGGGTCCAAGTATTTCAACAAGATCGATCTAATTTTTTTCTATCACCAGGTTCTAATAGAGCCCACAGATGTATGGAAGACTGTTGTACAGGTAAATCCTCTCTGCGGACAGAGGCGATCCCACTAGCCTAAATGGGGTCTAGCAACAATCAAACAACGCTAACACGTAGGTTCCTAATTGAAAAGTAAAGGTCGATGATGAGAGCCTACCTCGAATCCAACGCTTACATTCGTAGAAGAGTCGTCACTTCCGTTCTTTCGCTTCAAATGGTCACAATCCTCACGATCCTCGTGAATATACACCTGCACATGCAAAGAACGATACAAATACAAGCATAAAATCCAAGAAATGCAACTATGTATCAGTCAGAAAGGATACAACTCAAACATCATAATAAAGACACATGAGTGGAACCATAACGATAGTCATCTATTATTATTGATAAACAAAAGAGAATACAACCAAGTTCTGATGTCAAATCCTCCTTTGGTTGGGTGA
>APFE030689593.1:0-12180 GCA_000404065.3 Pinus taeda | reverse complement strand
TATTGTGAGATAATAATATTTGACTTTTCTATTTTTGGCAGCCAGTCTAAAAATAGACTTGATCACTCACACTGTGATCACTCACACTTTCATCAAAAATAGAAGTCCATCTTTTTTTCCCAACTTGATCAATCATCCATAAACAGCAACCTGCAATCCATAGACATGATCCATATGTCTAAAAATAGACATAGTCTAAAAATAGACTTGCGCCAAAAATAGCCTGCGGGCCCACTTAGTGAAGGCGAATCTTTTCACTAAGCTCAATCATCTTGTTGCAATCTCAACCACTTTGCATCAAATTACCCCCTAGCATTCCCTTTACCTTTACATGCCTCAATGCAAGGCATGCCAACTTGGTACCTACTCAGTTAAATTAGTAAGTTGAGGGGTGTCATATATACCCAACGCTTCCTGCCTGTTCTTCCTCTTCCTATGTCATAGTGTATCAACAGTCAGCCAAATTGGTGAGGATCCCCATTAATAATAACATCTATGTTGGCATCTGAATCCAAATGACATGTTTCCCTTAATTATATGTTTTGTTTTTTTAACCAAAAAGCCTAACAAAGATAGAGACCCTCAAATCTGTCTACTTCCGGCCCCTATGCCCATTTTCATCTAGGTTTTTACCATGTCAGTGTCCCTTTCTTTCTCAAAACTGCATGAAATCAGTTGATCTATCCATTTCGTAATGCCTTTGGTAAATTTTTCTATCAAATGCTTTGAAGTATATATGAGATCTAAGGGTTTTTTTGGTTGTTGCTGACTTCATATATTTCTGCTACACATGATATGGGTTTGATGTAGAGGATTATGATTGAGTAAGGGTTGCATTTCTCGATGTCTATTTAGGAGGAGGAGAAGGGGAAAAGTGGTGTTAGGGCTGAGAGCTAAAGATGCCTGTGAAAAGAGGAGGTGTGTGGAATGGAGGGTGGTAGGGCTACCAACGTGGTAGAAATGGAGGAAGGGGAGGTTGGGGTTTTCATCATTGAATAGTTGTGGTGGGCTTCCTTGTTATCTTTGTGGTCATGCCATTGGTTTTTCTGGCGGCTAGGTTTTTTCACTCCGCATATACATCTACAACTGGTAAGCTTCTTCCTTCCCTCCTCCCTCACTGGTAAGCTTCTTCCTGCCCTCCTCCCTCGCTGGTAAACTTCTTCTTGCCCTCCTCCCTTGTGAGGTTGCTTTTGTCTCTTTTTTTGGGGTAGGTCAGTGTTTAATTTATTCTTTATTGGCAAGCATGCCCTTTCTTAATATGGTAGTATTACAATGAAGTGTAGACTTCTTACAACATTTAGGTAAGATCTCCATTACAATGAAGTGTAGTCGTCTTATACTATTTTAGAAAGATACCTTTCATTGAGAACCCATTGAACAATGTATTTATGTGATTTGAGCCTTGGCGGGGAATTATCATCACCCTCGGTTAACCATTGAACCAAGACCCCATGGACCTGCTCGAAATTTGATTTGCCTTCACCACCCCCGGTTAACCATTGAACCGAAACCCCATGGACCTACTTTTGAATTTGATTTTCCTTTTATTTTTTTCGCAGGATCTGAAGGAGCAGATGTTATCAAACATACTTTCCTCACTTATTGTTAAAATTTTAGCACCTCTAGCATTTTGCCAGACATTTTGTGAGTTTTCTTTATAGGTTTCCTTTCATTTGATCTTTGTGAAGTTGTGAAATCCATCTATGCATTAAGACAGTACAATACCTACCGGGAGAAATATTAAAAGTTTGTACCTTTCTCATGCAAGAGAAAAGGTTTTACCAACTGCCCCTAGGGTAATTTCCCTTGCCAAAGATAATGAAACCATTCATCCCGATAGCAAGAAATAACAATGCTCTTTCCATTTTTTAACAAAGGGAAATGCATATGACTGGTAAATTCACTGGAAAACTGCTTGGTGAATTCGCTGGGCACTCCTAATTCTATGTAGGATGGTACTAAGTGTGCACTGGATTCTACATAAGCTGCATGGGTATTCTAAAAATATATTTGTTAAGAGTTCAGTTCAACATCTTACTCATGGGAATTGAATCTTGTGGGAACTAAATCTAGGTGGGAAGGGTAAAAACTATTCTTCCCGTCCGCTCATTATCCAAGCCAGACCGACTTTCCATCCATAAAGCTAAATCGACTTCTCATCAGTCAAGCTAAAACCAGTTCTGATCCACCCGACCTAGACCCAATTCACAATGACAATCTTGTTCACCAGCTACTTTCTGCTGTACATATCATTTTCACACTATTCCCACAGTGTTCAGAGCACATTGGCCAAAACAAACAATAGATATTATACACACCATTTTATTATTTATGTGTAATGAAATCTCGATCTTAGCATATGCATGATAGCAAAGCAACCCCCTTTTTAGTGTTTTAGTATTTGTATAGATATTCTTCTCCATCAAGTTTTTCTACCTGACCCTTTATGCGTTTTTTGTCATTTAAAACAACAGGGCACAACTTCTCATGAGATGGATCTGTTAGAATGGTATTCTCTTTCCACATCTTGAAAACCAATTCTATTTTTATATGGCCATTTTGTTCTTTTCCAGGATCTAGGCAAGGCACTTGCACTTACGTTAGTCTAATCCCAAAAAATAAATAGTGTCCCTAAACTGAAATTTAATCGACCTGAGTGGATTGAAATAGAGAGGAATTATTGAGGATACTGGAGCTCTGTCATTTGTTTAAAATCACTCTTATCTATTTATCTGTGGGGTTCACAGGAATAGGCAGATGACTGGAGAAAGCAGAGTTTAACAGAGAGCATTGACTCTCTCTTCCCAAAGGAGGCAAGAATAAGAAAAATGTTGCATTTGGATATCTTAAATTTGATTTCTCCACTATTGAGTAGAGAATTGAAAATAAATTTTATTTACTGGGTAGGTGATTGATGTCATAATAGCTAACGCAGAGGACTCGAGAACTCTAAACTTAAATATTTTTGGACAGAATGATTTATCTTCCTCATGGGTATTAGAAAAGCCCTCCAAAGTAAACCAAAGGGATATTACTAACTCTGAGGTACGATTGGTGAAGATTTTGGTTATTTTCTCTATTGAACATGTAAGGAAACATATGTGATGATGATCTATGTAGTTGAGTAGGGTTGTATTAAGCAGGAAGTGAAAATTGACATTGGCAGGGGTGCTTCTCTATTTCTAATGGTGTACACCAAGTAGAGGCAAACGAATTCTGGAGATAGCTCAGAAAACTTACATTTGCAACAAGATGGTGTGATCTTCAATGAATAAGGCAAGGAAAATCTTGAGGAGGGTAAAATTAATGACGAGGTGCAGAAAAAATCTTCCAATGACGAAGAACTTCTTACGAGGTTTCAAGAGGATGACACAGGAAGTGAACATCGAGACGTCAAAGAGAATGCTCTTGATGGTAAGTTTTGATTTTCCCTGATTAACTGGTCTATGATGTTGGTATCCTACTATAAGGTAATGTCTAGTCAAACTCCTAGGACAATGGTTGTTGTAATCCATACCATTTGCAGCTTGAAGAAAGTCCAACAAAAGTTTCACGGAGGGTAAAATTCTTTGCTGCACTAGATTGCTACTTTTTGTTCCCATGGAAAAGGGAATTGTTATATTATTTTCCAAAATCCTTTATGAATGTTACTTCTCCAATAGAAAATTTTTATATTTCTTAGATTTTAGCATAGTATGCTTTAATTTATAGTTGTTTAATGCGTACATCAATTGAGACAAAATAGGAGGGAGAAAAGGTCAACAGAGCTGATTCAACAAGATGAAGAAAAATGAGTTGAGCCCAAAAACGCAGCAATTAAATGTTCCAAGGAGGTAGATTCTGTTATTGTGGGAAAATACAACATTTGGAGGTGGGAGAATGAGAACGAAAATTCTGACTCCACTGTTAGATTGATGTGAGACCAAATGATCATGGCTAGGGTGTATTCAAGCATTTCCCAGGCTAGGAATAATCTTGATTTATACCATGAATTGATGCTTCGTATTAAAGAATGTCAGCGTACATTGGGTGAGTCTAATGCATATTCTGATTTACCTCAAAGGTAATAGTTTTCACACTGGCTGCTTCTAAATCAAGAGTAGTAAGTGTTTCCATTTGCATTTGGTGTTCATATCCTTTGTTTCTTTAAAATTGCAGTCTATGTGTCAATATTTCTGCTTTTCATTCTCTTTTTCATGGCCGATAATTGATATGAATGTTTCAGTGTACCTAAGAAGATCAAGGCTATGGGTCATGTCCTATCCAAGGCTAGAGAACAATTTTATGATTGTGCGATAGTAACAAAGAAGTTGCGAGCCATGTGAGCCATGCTTCAGTCTGTAGATGAGCAAGTAAGGACCTTGAAAAAGTAAAGTACATTTTTAAGTCAGTAGGTAGCAAAGAGTGTTCCCAAGGCCCTGCACTATTTGTCCATGCGATTGACCATGGATTATTACTTGCTTGCCCTTGAAAAGCAAAATTTCCTAAAATGGACAAGTTGGAGGATCCAACTCTTTATCACTATGCATTATTTTTTGACAATGTATTGGCTACATCTGTGGTTGTGAATTCAACTGTCATGAATGCTAAGGTGAAGTGTTATTAATTTAAAATACTCTAAAGTTTGGAAGTCCAACATTTTTGTTGCATTTTACATTTTATATTTGGATCTCATTGTAGGTGATTTACTTGTGTTTGGAGGAACCTCAAAAACATGTATTTCATCTCGTCACAGACAAGTTTAATTTTGGGGCCACGAAAATGTGGTTTTTACTTAATCCCCCAAGGAAAGTTGTGATACATGTAGAAAATGTTGATGATTTTAAATGGATCAATTCCTACTATTGCCCTATGCTTCGCCAACTTGAATCCACAGCTATGAAAGAGTATTATTTCAAGGCAGATCACTCAACTACACTCTCAGCATGTTCCTCCAATTTGAAATATATAAATCCAAAATATTTGTCCATGCTAAATCATCTTTGTTTATATCTTCCACAAGTTTATCCCAAACTGGACAAGATCCTTTTTTGGGATGATGATATTGTGGTGCAGAAAGATTTGATGCCCTTGTGGTCAGTAGATCTTCATGGAAAGGTTAATGGTTCAGTGGAAACTTGTGGAAAAATCTTTCGCCGGTTTGACAAATACCTTAATTTTTCGAATCTGCACATAGCTAGGCACTTTGATCCTAATGCTTGTGGTTGGGCATATGGGATGAATGTATTTGATCTCAAAGAATGGAAGAAACAAGATATAACTAGAATATATCACAAGTGGAAGAACATGGTAAGTGTGTAGTGTGGTTTATTTATGTTAATTCCTGTGATGCTTACTTTAAAGTATTTGAAGTAAATTTGAAGTAATTAGCGAGAAAACTTAATGGGTTTTTCTTTGTTCGATTTCAAATTTTTTCTTTTATTGTATGTCATAATGAGGATAGAGTGTTGTGAAAGCTTGGAACACTACCCCTTGGATTTTCTCTTTGGCTTCTTCTAAATCAAGAGTAGTAAGTGCTTCCATTTGCATTTGGTGTTCATATCCTTTGTTTCTTTTAAAGTTGCAGTATTTGTGTCAATCTTTCTGCTTTTCATTCTCTTTTTCATGACCGATAATTGATATGAATGTTTCAGTGCACCTGAGAAGATCAAGGCTATGGGTCATGTCCTATCCAAGGCTAGAGAACAATTTTATGGCTGTGCGACAGTAACAAAGAAGTTGTAAGCCATGCTTCAGTCTGCAAATGAGCAAGTAAGGGCCTTCGAAAAGCAAAGTAACTTTTTAAGTTAGGTGCCAACAAAGTCTGTGCCCAAGGGCCTGCACTGTCTATCCATGCGATTGACCATAGATTATTACTTTCTTCCTCTTGAAAAGCGATAATTTGCTAAAAAGGACAAGTTGGAGGATCCGACTCTTTATCACTATGCATTATTTTCTAACAATGTATTGGCTGCAACTGTGGTTGTGAATTCAACTGTCATGAATGCTAAGGTGAAGTGTTATTAATTTAAATTAATCTAAAGTTTGGAAGTCCAACAATTTTTCTGCATTTTACATTTAATATTTGGATCTCATTGTAGGTGATTTACATGTGTTTGCAGGAATCTAAGAAACATGTATTTAATCTCATCACAGACAAGTTAAATTTTTGGGCCATGAAAATGTGGTTTTTACTTAATTCCCCAGGGAAAGCTATGATACAGGTAGAAAATGTTGATGATTTTAAATGGCTTAATTCCTCCTATTTCCCTGTGCTTCGCCAACTTGAATCCGCAGCTATGAAAGAGTATTATTTCAAGGCAAATCACTCGACTACACTCTCAGCACATTCCTTCAATTTGAAATATATAAATCCAAAATATTTATCCATGCTAAATCATCATTTCTATCTTCCACAAGTTTATCTGAAAATGGACAAGATCATTTTCTTGGATGATGATATTGTGGTGTAGAAATATTTGACGCCCTTATGGTCAGTAGATCTTCATGGAAAGGTTAATGGTTCAGTGGAAACTTGTGGAGAAAGCTTTCGCTGGTTTGACAAATACCTTAATTTTTCCAATCCCCACATAGCCACGCACTTTGATCCTAATGCTTGTGGTTGGGCATATGGGATGAATGTATTTGATCTCAAAGAATGGGAGAAACAAGATATAACTAGAATATATCACAAGTGGCAGAACATGGTAAGTGTGTAGTGTGTTTTAATTTATGTTAATTCCTATGATGCTTACTTTAAAGTATTTGAAGTAAATCCGAAGTAATTAGCTAGAAAACTTAATGGGTTTTTCTTTGTTCTATTTCTAAGTTTTTCTTTTATGGTATGTTGGAATGAGGATAGAATGTTGTGGAAGCTTGGAAAACTACCCCCTGGATTGAACATTTTATGGCTTGACCCATCCTTTCGACAATTCTTGGCATGTGTTGGGTTTAGGATATAATCCTAGCGTGGAATATTCAGAAATTGGCAATGCAGTTGTTGTTCATTAAAATGGGAACATGAAACCTTGGTTAGAGCTGGCAATGATGAAGTGCAGGACTTACTAGATAAAATATATAAAATATGATCATCTTTTCTTACAACAATGCAATATAAATGAATAGTTGTTACCTCAATATTTATACTGCAATAGATTGTCAAATGTAAAGTGTAAAGGCCCTTGATTATGGTTGATAATTCATTCTAATTCATTTGTTTTTGGAGTTCTACAAAAGGTTTCTAGTTTATGGCTTAATGAGTCAGGTTTTTGGAGGTGCAGTGGCCTAGCCAAGTTTAAGATTTACAAATTTTATGTCCTCATTGTATTCCTTCATAGTTGGAAGTAAAATCCTATATAAGTATTCTTTTCTTTGTTAGTTAATATTTCTCTTTCATCAAGTAATTACACAAATTGTTCTTCCAAGAACACAAAGAAGTATGAGACACAAAGATTTAGGCTTTCAAGGCAGGGAAAAACCTCTCAATAGGGGAAAACCAAACAATCCTCCTCTGATTGAATTTATTCAAAATGAGATATCCAACACAAGACCAAAGTGTCCCTCCAAGTTAGCCCTCCTCTTTAATTCAAGGTCAATAGTTGAGTCTCTCCCTAGTCAAAGTCAAAAGCAGCATCTGAATTTCTGTCCTTATTGCAGGTTTAGTCTCTTATTATAATACACTGACTTCCAATTATGAACTCTTTTCCTTCTATTACTGATCTTCGGCTACTACATCAAACCCTTGAATCTTTACCACAAATATTCAGATCTTGCTGCAAATAGATAGCTTTAGATTGATATTTGGCTTAGTCACAAACTTGGATTACAGACTTCGAGCTTTTTCACTTTCTTGGTTGCTACCCAAAAGAGGTCAAATATAGGTTAAAACACCTAGATATCATTCTCCATGAGCTTTGACTTAACTAAACAAAGAGTGACTATGCCTGGATTGTTGCCTTTGTAATGTTGAAATGTCCTACAATCTTTTCCTGTGACAAGATGCAATAGCCCTAATTGGACAACACTGAAACTAGCTCAATTCAGTGTTTAACTGCCATGACCAATTCCTTCATTTTCCCATAGCAGTTATACTACAATAGTCTCACATGGAGCAAGGGTTAATTTGCACATGGACATCTCTCTTTTGACAATGAAGGCAATGTGCTAGGCTCTCATCTAATATATGTTCCTAAGATATAATAAACTTATGGTGTATGAGTTATCATCATTCTTACTCCTTAGTTATATTATATGTGCTCCCTGTCTTTGTGCTTATGGCTGAAATAAATAACTCTCCATTGAATTTCTATTAGCATCATTCAGAAACTCTTGATTAATTGATGCTCTATGAAATGCATCAGCTTTGAGTTACTCATAATCCACTTTCTTGTTGAGTTAGAGATCAACTACCACGGTTCTGGAGATGTTGCATTTCCTCAAGGAGTTGCTAATTTGGTTTTTGTACGGCTGTTAAGAATTTCTCTCTCCTTACATGGAATGTTCTTAAGCGTTCTTGGGTGGATTTCTACTTATTAGAGTCGTTTCCCTCTCCCCTGAGCATTATTTTCATTTGCTGGGGTGAGTTTGAGCTCAATATTGGTTGTCTAAGAGGTCATAGGTACTAGACAAGGCCATACATAACTATAGGTGATCATTGGCTTTCCAATTTCCCTTCATTCCCATAAATCCATCGAATACATGGGTGATGAAATCTACAAGGGAAAGCATTCTTGATGTCTATTTATGGTAGAATGTAATTATATTATAATGTTGTTAAATTGAGATTAATTACTTGAGTGACTCAAATTATATGTTGTTCCATTGGTATTGGGAATTGTTACATGAGAACACATTAACTACAATTATTCACCAATAATATCCAGAGGTTGTTCTATACTAGAATGATGATTGTCCAGTCTAATGTATAATGAGGATAAGGTTGAAGAAATGAATGAGGAGAAATCGCATTCAAGGGGAAGTGTGGATGAAAGTTGTACTGTAGAAAAAGAAAATACAACAGTATGGACAAATATGGACAAATTCTGATGAAGACCATGCAAAATCAACCAACTTCGATGAAAACACAAAGTGTGAACAGTTTGAGCTGTCTAATTTCGCACTTATTGAATATTCAACTGGTGGATCTATATCTTCTTGTATTGATAATATGGAAGATCAAGATTACATATAACAATGTTGTTATAGAAATTTTTGGGCACTACAACCCCAATCCTAAATGTCCATAAACCAAGGGCTCCTAAGTCCCTAAAATTTTTGTTCTAACCCCTAAAAGAACAAGGTCAGTTGATCACATCATCTCCCAGAAGTTCTCCATGAAAAACTACTCAGAACTGGTTAAAACTAGGCCATCTCACCTGCTCCATGGACAAAGTGCGCTGCATCCCACCTAAATACA
Organism: Pinus taeda; assembly: GCA_000404065.3. Lineage (NCBI taxonomy): Eukaryota > Viridiplantae > Streptophyta > Pinopsida > Pinales > Pinaceae > Pinus > Pinus taeda. Next base: position 2,786 of record APFE030689593.1, on the reverse strand, counting down.
CAGAGAGGCTGCAATGCATGTTGAAAATCCCTTCTATGGGGTGCGATGGGTGAGAATGGACAAATGGCAGAGGCAGTGTGCGAGGTGGAAAATCATGGAATCTTCCAGAAACTTTTCCTGTGACACTTGCCTCCCTGAATTCATCCAGGGATTAGTAAGAGATCATCATTCTCCATGTGGAATCAAGAACTATTAGAGAGAGGACACTAATCAAACCCTAGAAGCTGACTCACCCTCCTTTCAAACATCTATATATGGATCCCTCATCCCAGAGATCCAGAGGCTGGAATTTTGTATCTTGTAAGGAAGTGCTATTGGTTTCTTGCTGCAACATCATAGTGTTAGTTGATCTAAGCTTTTCATGATGTGAAGAAGGGCTTATTGCTGAGAGGATGACGCTGGGTCAGAAGAATTGGTTGTAATCCTCCCCTACTCTTTTCTTGATATCAATAATGCTATTCAAGTTTTCCTCCATGTTCTTGCATATTTTATGATATATGTTTGTTTGTGGTCAATATACATCTGATCTTATATTGTTTATGCTAGTAGATCTCTATTCTAGGATAGTATTGTGCTGCTTTGATTCCACAGGTGCTCTTCGAAGCTGGGCTAACGAGAAAGCAAGCGGAAAGGGTCTATCAGAAGAGAGAGGAATCAAAGTGAGGAACCAAGCGCAAGATTTAGGTTGGTCCCTTCATTCCTCTCTTATCTATTAGTAATAAAGGAATACGAAAGTAGATTTACTCAGTTTGTTTCTGAGGTTGCTACCACCCTTAGTGGGATTAGCAGTTCTGCATAAACACTATTCCCGGTAACAAAATGGCGACTCCGCTTGGGAGAGACTAGATTGTTTGTTAGCCTATCTTTGTTTCTTTTATAAACTTACAGAGGGAGCCTGAAGCCAAGCCAGCTAGCCTTCGAACTGCATTTGTTTTACGAATGCAAAGTAGATCAATGCTACTTCAGTCAATCTCTGGGTTTTGTTTATGAATTAAACAGTTGATCTACAAAAAGACTAATTTCCCTAAGTGGTAGCTCTAGTAACCTCCTTAGATCCACCTCTGTGATTTGCATATACTAAACATTGCTTTCTTGGCTTAAATCCCCAAACTGGATTGCAAACTGTGAGTAAAAACTCATTCAAAGTCTCCTACTGGTACCATCGCACCCTACCTTAAAGGCATTCTGCCTCAATCGCACTTCCTGAGTGCAGTAGGTGCGCTGAAAGCAGAGATCCCTGTGTAATAGGTGCGCTGATCAGATAAGGTTAACTCTACCTTAAGGCTTTGGTTTTTCACTCACTGTTTTCAATCCTATTCTGAAGTTTAGCTATCTATGGTTAGTGTATCTCTGTAAAAACCCCCTTTCTTTACATCTTTCTGCCTCCATAGTGCAAAGAACTGTAAGTGTTTTTATGTATTTTGCGTCATTTTCTGTTCTCTTTTGCAAAAAGTAGCATAATCGAGTTGTCGTTCTTTGATCTGAAAGTGTCGTAGCTGTCGTTTTCAGCCATAGAAGACAATCCCCTTGCTTTTGGTAGTCGATTATACAAGTTACTATTGCATATGCTTTGAATTAGTAGTTTTAAAGTGTCGAAAAGCAATTTTTCATTTCGAAATCGCAAAGTGTCTCTCTTACTTTCACTTCATTTTGAAGAGAAATTTGTTGAGTATTGTCGCTTTGGAAATAATTCAGATTTGCATTTAGCTTTCTTATCATCACATACACTAAGAAATCTGAAAAACAATACATGCATGTGCATTTGCATTTAGACTGCTTGTTGTTTTGATTTATGACAGTGCATATACTGTGTGCTCTATGCTCTATGCTGAAAGAAAATCATCTCTCTTTCCTTAGTAGCTAGGATTTTCATTGCTAAAAAAAGATTAAATGACTGTTTATCATCTTAGACTGCATTTTAGGAATTGTGCATATACATCATGCGGTGAACTTGAAAGGCAAATTTCTTAAGCAAGATCAGCTATAAAATAAATTCAATAAATCTAAAAATGCTTTGGAACCTAATGCACAACATTTAGAAGTCTAGGCTAGGGACATGTTCCGGTGTCGTAAAACATGGTGACTGTTGCTTTCATTATTGGTTGGGTGATTCCTCCACTTTGAGACTATAAGTGCCAATACGGACTTGTGCTCCCACGTACCGTCGAGTATATATTGGGAGACCACAATATGCTTTATACGTTATCCATAGGAAGCCGTGTCTGTCGCCCTATCGATCGCAATGCACTGAACACAACATTTGGGAAGATTGACTGCCACACTATAAAAAGTATTATGTAGTTTTGCGATTGGTTTGGTAATCCCTCTATCTAGACTTTTAGAGCAGTCTCTTTCGTTCCTTTTCAGACTCCTTAAAGGAAAAGGTCCATCTGAGCACTTGTCACTTCAGGCTCATTAAAAATTGATGGCGACTAGAGTCATCTTTTGTTTTTTCTCGACTCTTAAAAATTGAAAAAACAAGTTGTGTAAAAGCGTCATAAAATTTATTTTAATCAGAATAACGTCACTATTCCCTCATTGGTCTTAGAAGTTAGTCTCCCTTCATCGCAAGTTCTTGTAGAATCGCTAGGAAATCTTTTGGATAGACTAGATATGTCTGAACAACCGTCGACATCTAGGACTGTGCCATCTGACATAGTAGTGGCAAAGCCTCCTGCTGCTACTCCAACAATGTTCACCGGTATACCATCTGTCCCAGCAAGTTATCAACAACAAGCCGGAGTCCAATCAGAAACTGTTTCGACGACATGGTTAGTTCCTATTTC
>APFE030689590.1:59518-85259 GCA_000404065.3 Pinus taeda | reverse complement strand
CCATTCAGGATAGTTCTCCTTGCCAGTGAGAACTATTCCCACCATGGATATGATTGAATGCATACTGTAACAAAAAAAACTTCTACCTAATATAATTGAGCCTAAATATATTGAGGAGCAGTTCCAATACACAAAAAAACTGTACAGCACATTCAACACTTCATGCCATAGTGCTTTGACCCACATCCTTGTTTTAAAAAACTCTATTCAACACATGGCATTCAACGATTTTTATATGCCAAAAAAAGTTTCAACGCATACACAAGTGGGGCAGCGTATGGTGAGTGTAAATACAATGACTGGGGTAGCATATGATACTGGCATACGCAACCTTCACAAAAGGAATTAATGTAGAGGAACTTACCAACACATAAAATTTAAGACCAACTACACTTGAACATGGTCATCGCATATGGACTTTAACACCCAAATCCAACACTCAAATTGATCATATCACCACCGCATTATCTTCTTTCAAAGTTGCTTCTTTCAATGCATATGTACATAGAACACATGAATAGAGAATCTTGCAGAGAATTTTTTTTTTTTTGTAAGCTTTAGTAGGACTCTCTGATTTTCATGTCCATTACATACCCCACTACAGGGGAAGCGTAACCCAAGATTTGAACCCAAGACTTCTGATTCGGTGAGACTTCATATCCATGGCCACTGCCGCTTGAGCTACCCCATGTGAACAATATTGCAGAGAATTATGAGTTACATAGCAGAAAGACTAATTTTGGAAACTTGACTCTATTTTTAAAATTTACGCATCATACAATAGCATATAAACAACCATCCATATGCATAACAGACTCTAGCTCATAGTATTCATGGCATGGCATTCACATTTGACACTCAAATTCGAAGAGAAGGATTCTTCGATGCTACACTAGAAGTTATACAGTCGCTATTACCAACTGTTAGCTGGATAAATCGATCTTGCGAACAAGGTTAATCTCCCTAGTATCAAAAAATATCTAGCAACAAGCAAGACAAGCAAATTATCTTTCTCTAAACATTTTACGATTCATTAATAAAAACTATAGAGGTGTTTAGACCCTACCTTAAGTCCAACGCTAGTTTGTAGCATCCATCCTTCAACTATCCCAAAGAGTTTCCTTTTGAGAACTTGTAATCACAAACAAGCACACATCAAATAACACCTGCATAGATAATATAATAAATCATGTTCATTATGGTGATCAAGGAATCCATAAAATAAACCATAAAACACAACTTATTAAGAAAAATAAACTTGATTGTATTAACTTTGAAATAGAATAAATTTACAACCTTTGGTGCCTTGATGTTGTACAAGCTCTTCCCAGGGTCTGAAATAGGAATCTCCTTTACTTTGACAAGCCTCACACTCTTCCAAATGATATCAAAGAGGTATGTAATCTCTCCTCACAAAATCTCAATTAGGAAGACTAAGTTCTAGCAGCATTTCACCTCTAAAATATTCAGCTTTCAACCTCCCAAGTAACCAGCCCAATGCTTCATTTTATAGTGCAAAGGAAGGAGGTTACAGGTCCACCTATGAAGGGATAGAGTCCTTATTCAAAAGAATAAGCTCCTCACATCAAGGGGTTAGCTCCTTAAGGTATGGGATGGATGAACCTTACAAGAGCGAACTTGCCACCTCAATATTCCTTCCAAAAGCTTCCAGAAATGACTCAAAGTAAGATTTTTAAGAATATACTTGCACCTTTTTAACTTTTACAGGGGTCTGCACCCATAACACAGAGACAAAGTGATCTGGTACCCAGGGGACATAACCATTAGGTGCGGGACCGTAGGAAATGCTAAGAGAAAGTGTGGAACCAAAGTTTTATAGACTTTTGAGGGCTTTCTCATATTTTCAAGGCTCGATATGAAGAACTAAGGCTTAAGACTTGCAAAGGGGGAAAGTATGTGTGGTGATGGACTCACACAGATTGCAGAAAGTCAAAGTAACAATTTTTTGTGCAACAGATTGCCGCCTAAAGTGCGAAGCCTGTAATAGATGAAGATAGAATTTTTCATCTAAGAAGAGTGAAGTAATTTATCATTTCAAGGATCATCCTATGGAAACCCCAGTCAGAACCTGTAAAAAAATTCAATGCAAAATATATATATGTGAACATATCATCGCTAAGGTAGGCATTCCCATGCTCAGATCAAAACTATCTAGAAAACTAACTAAACTATTTTGATATAGGAATGATTTTGTAATACATCATAAGTATAGGCATATGTAGACACAGTATGCACACAACCATCTGTTTATGAATAGTCCATTGTATAATGAATAAAAAAATTCCTCACAGCCTGGATGGTGGAAACTAGATCCAAGGTCTTGATTTCTGTTTCCCGAACTAGTACAATTCTATCCATGTGAATGAACGTGTCGAAGTCGAACATGGTAGAAACCATTTGATTACCAATCAATGATGTGAACTGTTAACAAGTGTGAGAGAAACCACCAGTAATGTCAATGGCTCTCAAAGTACTTAGTACAATCCATGAAATGTGAAAATGAGTTGATGTCGAACATGTCATAGAATCCTTTGATCGAAGGTCAATGATGCAACCTGTCGTCGAAGGTGAGAAACCTACCATTAGGGCATGTAGATTCCAAGGTACTGATGATTTCTAGACCATATTTCTAGATAATGAGCTGAAGTCAATAGAAAGCGACCTGTCATAGGCAAGCCCACAACGTGAAATCATAGATAAAGTTTTGAAGAAATATATTTGGTAAGGACTAACTCAAAGATGGTCAAAATGGATGACATATATTTTGCAAATGAATGGTTTATTTGGGTTGACCTCTTGAACACATAATGACACTGCAGATGGTTTGGTGACAATTGACCCAAATCTAATACTCAGAAACCGGTTGAAGACTTTCAATATGGTTTGATTAACTGTTAGGCAAAGGATTTCCCAACCCAGGTAAACAAAAAGTGTCGTGTTCAAGAGTGGTTAACTGCTTTTCTAAAACACAAAGTATAACAAACAAATTCATTTTCTCTCTTTTCCCCCACCATTTCTGGCAAGTACCTCTTTATTTTTGACAAACTTGAGGAGGATAACATTTGCTTGTTTATAACCTCATCCTTCAGATGAGTTCAACTTAGTTTAAAACACGAACCCTAAGAAGGAGTGGTTCGTTCCTATTTTAAAATTGAATCAATCCTTTACTGTTAAATTTTAGCGAGTCCAGTATAGGAGAAACTCGGTGTTTTTCAATTTTAGGGAGTCAAAAGAAAAACTTAAGGAAACTCCATGGGTGTCCTTTTTCGTAAATTTGTGTCCCCCAAGCCCGAAAAAGTATAAAATAATACTTGAGAGAACCGCTTCACCATAACGATCAAGGAGTACTTTTCATAATTAGTGGCACCGATCTGAAAATGTAAAAAAATGATTGAAGACACGTCGTTTTAAAATCAATATTGAACTTGAGACGACAAAAGTCCAGAAATATTTTCATGTTTATACAGTCAGAAAAGAGCTGTAAGTGGACTGCCTTTTAATTCTATTTAACGAGTTTAAAAGGGAAAACTCATCAGTGTTTTCATATTTTACGAGTTAGAAAAGAGCTTAAAGAGGACTCCAATGTTTCGCTTTTTCGTAAATTTTGGAAGAGTCCGAAAAAGTGAAAAAGTATGTTCTTTGTTGAAAATGATCAATTATCCCTAAAAATCCAATATTCTGCACAAAAACTCAAAACATTACTCATACCTGTTTAAGATAAATAAAAAAGCATCAAAAGTTACCTTTTTAAAGTAAAAAATAAATAAATTAAAAATTCATTTATTCAAAAAAGCTTATAAAAAGGGCTTTTGTAAATTCATTTTTACCGTTTGACTTTAGAGTGAGAAGTGAGAACTTTTGGGTAAGAAACTTCCTATGAATATTGTGGAAAATCCGTCCATTGGAATTGAAAACTGTCAGCTCCAGGTAATCCACATCACCCTTATCTTGCATTTCAACCATTTGAATTTCATTTTTAGGCTTTAAAATTGATTTTTGAGGAGAATTTGTTTTTAAAAAAACACTCGTGGGGGTCCACAGGTGCAACATGCGGCCCCTGCAGACCTCGAATTTTTTCTACAAAGGAAAAAGTCGAGGTTCCAGACCTGTTTCTTAGGACGAGTATGAACCTATGGACTGTCTCTAATTAGTGGGTGTGGACCCCATGGAATAGGTTTTTAAAAATTCCAATTTTCTCCATTTCTGCCCAAAAATTTTGAACTAAATTGTTTTAATATATCTTTTTTGCAATGTAGGACATACAAAATGCTTATTCGGTGGGAACACGAGCATAAGGATGTGGATCTAGACACATTAATTCATCCACCTACAATACGGGCATTAAAATCATGCAGACTATTTAAATTCTAGGCCATACCCGGCATGAGGGCCCAAGTAGACTTCTTATAATGGCTGGTAGATAGGTGGAGCATATAGGACCAGTGTTTCATGATTGGTGGCCACCGGCTCGAAATTGAGCTAGAGGACATATATTTCTTGACTGGTTTGCCCAAGAGAAGTGAACAATTATCTCTTTTCGGGACTAGGCCAGGTGGCCAGTCTTTCGCTAGTCTCTGATTGAAGTTTTGTAATAACCAAACAAAGGACAAACGGATAGATATTAAAACTATCTCTCGTCCTGAACTTAAGGTTATTGCATTTACTGTCACCAGATTATGTGGGAGTGTTACATTGCACGGAGCTACTGGATCCCAGATGCGAATGGTAGTAGACTGTTATCGAGGTACCATCTTCAACTGGTGCGAGGCTATGTTAGCGAATGTAAAAGGCCAACTGACTAGAGCAAAGAACGGACAACTAAAAAAATTTGGATATGGTTTCCTGGTTGTGAGCTTTGGTCTAGAGAGGGTACCTATGTTGGTCCCACAGTAGCTTTTTGTTGAGGCTGGTCTTCCTCAAGAGCCTAGGATAATGCGTTGGGTTGCAATGATGGCCCATCATCGTGAGGAGGGTTTAGAGGTTGTCTGATTTCCACCTGAATATTTTTGTTGGTTGAGGAACCAAATTTTTGTGATTCAGGAATTTCCATATGCTAGGATGGATTATCGTGGTGACCTAGACATGGCTCTTCCACCAGGACAGCAGTGGGATGATTCAGGTAAAATCATTTTCAACACTTTCTAAGTTTTAACTAAATTTCTTTTGTTTTTTAAATCATCCAAAACTGATAATAAAATGTTTTAAATGCAGATGTGGGTCCACGATGACCAACCCCTCTCTAGCCTTATGAGAGGAGACACCCAGTTGTAGCAGTGCCATCCCCACAGGACCAATCTACAGATACCTTGACCGAATTGGAGAATGATCTAGAGCGTTTGATAGCAGATATTCCAGAGACTAGCATAGATGATATCCCACTTAGGTTACAACGATATGTGATTCGGGTCCTAGGACCTTTTAAGAGGTTCCTTTGTAGGGTGGCCCGGGCAGTGGTTTCTTATCGTGACCATCACCAGGGATAGGATGATCGCTTTTGTAGACTCACACGACATTTTATTTCTTTTTGTACTATCATTTTTGCCAATCATAAGGTGTTTTTCAACCTATGATCAAAGACAATGTATATTTGACACATTTCTATGCTATGATATATCACTATTACTGGCTATCTTGTATAACATGTTATAGAATGTTTTTAAATTCACTGTTTTGATTATTGCAAATTTCTATTTAACATACGAGAAGCAACTGCATCTACTAATGTATTTAAATATCTTGGAATATGCTGATATTCAATGTAATCAAATTCATGTTTCAAGAGATGAACTCTCAAAAATAATTTTAATAACACTAGATTTCTAATGGCATAAACCCTGTTAAGCTATAATACAATGAGTTCAGAATCTAACTTAACAATCAAACTCAGAATCCCAAATGAGATGGATTCAGATAATAACTCAATCACTGCACTATACTCTGCAATGTTATTTTTTGTTTGACTGAGGCTTACCCCATGCATAGATACTAACTCATCAGAGGGTGAATAGATAACCCAAGCTGCAGAAGAAATGTTTTGTGTATTACGACAAGCACCATCAGCAAAACCGATATATGTTTGATGAGACATCGACATCTGAAATATCAAGAGTAAAATCAAGATAAGCAAGAATAATGATAAAAACACTCTCTAAACTAGGCACACGTTTCTAATCTAACACACACCAGCTAGAAAGAAACTAATATAATAAAAATCTCCACATCAAGGTTTTAAGCATAATATCTCTTCAGATAAAGCCCATTTATGGGTTTACCCAAAGAGACACTGGTCAAAATATACCAATTCATAGGCCCCTTTTGCCAGCTTTCACTTAACAATATAAGGACCATGCCACATAGGTACAAATTTTCCAGCCCCTAGCTTACTGTTTGCTTGATCGTATAGTAAGACTAGGTCTCCTTCCGAAAAATTATGAGGTGTAACATTTCAGTTGTACTGAGATTTTATTCGTTTCACGTGAGTTTCGATAGCTAATGCAGCATCACGTCGATTCTCATCTAGTTGAGCTAAGTACAACAAAAGTTTCTCCTCTTCGGAAGTGGCTGGGAGTAATTCTATGGCTATTTGCAATGATATAATTTCACATTCAATGTGTAACACTGCTTCCAAACTGTAAACCAGTTGAAAAGGAGTGAAACCAGTTGACATTTTTACTGAGGTTCGATATGCCCAAAGTGCTGAAAATAACATGTTATGCCAGTTCGACCTATGAACACCAATGATTCGTTGGATCATAGTGACTAGAACTTTATTGATAGCTTCAACCAGACCATTAGCCTGTGGGTAATATCGAGTAGAACTATCGTGACACTGGCCAAGTTGATCTGTCAGTTCAGTCATCATGATGTTTCGAAAATGACTTCCATGATTGGTAATAATAGCTTGAGGAACACCGAATCTATTAATTATATTATTGAAAACGAAAATTGCAGCAGTTTTGCGATCTGCCGAAAATGTAGGCATCGCCTCGGCCCACTTAGTAAAATAATCTACCGCAAGGATGATATACGCATGCCCCCTAGCCGAGTGAGGGTTACATGTAATAAAGTCAACACCCCACTTTGCGAAAGGACAAACAACAATTATTGGGCGGAGAGGAGCAGGTGGAGCATGCATCTTACGATCAAAAATTTGACAATTGTGCCATTTCCAGACTGCATAGATACAATCTTTGAATAAGGATGGCCAGAAATAACTAGCGCGCAATATCTTTTGAGTTGTCGCATACCCAGACATATGACCGCCACATGCTCCAGAGTGACAGTCATTTAGAACCTTTTCAGCTTCTTCATGTGTTAGACAACGTCGGAAAATAGAATCCACCCCATGATGATAAAGTGTATCTCCAATAATATTGTAATGTTGGGATTGGAAATGTATTTTCCGTTGCTGAGATCATGAGATTTCAAGCCAAAAAGAATGGGATTGGAGATAAACAATAATATATCCATACCATGGGTCAAGAGTATTGATAAGAAACAAGGACTCGTCCAAAATGGGTTCTTCCACCACAGTTTCAGCATCAGTACGCAGGAAAACACACATCAGTTCCACAAAAACCAGAGATTTCTTTGCCTTGGATTTTTCAAACTCCAAGTAAAATTCCTGCAGGATAACTATCCATTTGGAATACTTTCCCCCTAGCAATTTCTTAGTGAAGATATACGTCATAGGGTTACAGTCTGAAATTACGTGGTTTTGCATAATAAGATGTAGTGACGAAATATTTGGATAGCTTGAATAGCTGCCAAGGCCAATTTCTCCACATGAAAATATTTAAGCTCAATCGGATTTTGGGTTCGACTAAGATAGTAAATCACATGTTCACTGTTGAATTCATCTTCCTGAACTAAAACCATCCCAACGGTGGAATGAGAAGTGGCGAGGTACAAAAAGTATTCATGGTTGTAGTTGGGAGGATGCAATAACGGTGCATGGGTCAACGTGTATTTAAGTGCATCAAAAGATTTGTCGGCTATCTCATCCCAAAAGAATGGAGTATTCTGCTTCAACAACCTGGTAAAACCTTTCGTTATCTCGGCATAGTTAGGAATGAAACGACGTAAAAATTTTGCTTTCCCTTGCAAACTTTGGAGTTGGCGAAGAGTCGAAGGAGGAGGTATTTTGACAATAGCTTCAACCTTCAACGGATCGACACGAATGCCAGCTTTTGAAACGACAAATCCCAGTAAACAACTTGTTTCTATACAGAAAACATATTTGTATGGATTCAGTCTAATCTGATAATGCCTACATCTCATAAAGATTGCTCGTAAATGAGTGAGATAATCGGCTCTCCGTAATGAATGGGCAAGTAAATCATCGAGATAAGGCTGCACAATGTGCTTAACGTCATGAAATGCGTAAGACATAGCCCTTTGAAAAATTTCTCCAGTGTTCTTCAATCCAAAAGGTAATTTGCAACAAGGAAACGTCCCCCATGGACAAATGAAAACCATTTTGGGTTGATCAGCAGGGAGTATGTTGATTTGATTGTAACCAGAAAATCCATCCATAAAGGAGAACGTTTCACTGCTGGCAAAATCATCTATGATTTGATCGATATAGGGGGTCAGATAATTGTCTTTAGGACAAGCTCAATTAATATCCCTATAATCAATACATATTCTTATCGTTCCTTTTTTTTGTTAACAAGAACAATATTCGATACCCAATCCGTTAAGGGAATTGGATAAATGAAACCTGCACGAAGTAATTTCTCAACTTTAGCTTTAATAGCAGCAGCTTTTCGTGGATGTATCTGACGCAAATGTTGCCGAACAGGTTTAGCATCTGGGTAATTTTTAATTTCATGGACAACAATTGATGGATCAATTCCTGGCATTTCTTCATATGACTAGGCAAACACGTCGCAAAATTCTTGAAATAGGTCTTTATAAGTTTGGATTTCATCTTCCGTACAGGAAGCACCTATATGAATGTTTTCAATAATTCCGGGTTTAACTGAAATGTCAATAGGAATTGTTCAAGAGATATTTCCCAAATTTAACTCAGAATCAGGATGTTGCAATGGATTATGTGGTTCTTTGACATAGTCAGCAGTAAAAATAGATGAAAAATCATTTTCAAAGTAATCAAGCTCAGGTAAAAATGAAGATCGATGATGAATATCTTCCCATGGTAAATCATCAATAGACAAAAGTTCACAAATCTGCTCATCAGTATGAACAGGAACAGAAAACGTTGTTGAAGCTGAGGTTGATATTGAAAGTGATTCCCCATGGACCACATTCATTGGATTAGTTTTGGTTGAACAAGAGTTAGAAAACAACTGTACAGCCTGATATTCAACTTCAAAGGGACTCAAAGGCATTGCGTTACCAAATGAATCCAGCTCAGAATCGGAAGGTACGATCCAAGGATCATCAAAAGCAATAGTGTTTGATGAAATCATATGAATAGATACAATAGAAGGCGATACGTTAGGAGGAGGAAAAGAAAAAGTTTCTAGTAAACCATAATCTTTAATCAAACCTACCCCAACATCGTTGTAAGGGATAGTTGTTTTACCGACATGTTGAATACTATCTGAAGAGGCTGGGTCGGATGAAAAATAAGTTAGCTGGTCTATGGTAACGATCTTTCCATTATGAGGAAACTTGATAAGCTGAAAGACCGATGAAACAATAACAGTCATGGTGTGAGACCAACTGCGACCCAAGAGAAGGTTATAATATAGAGGGGCATCAACCACTTCCACATCTAGATTTACAGTTTTTCCTTCAACCCCTATAGGTAAATCCTATAAAATGCCAAAAGGATGGAACCCTCAGCCATCAAAAGCCTTTAGAATCATTGGGGACTGATTGAGTGTCGAAGAACCAAGCAATCTCCAACACTGGATTGACATAATAAACGTAGAAGCTCCCTCATCAATCATAGTCTGAAAGCAAGGTCTATTTTTGACTAACACTGGAATCTAGAAAGACATTTGATGAGGTAGGCGAGGTGCACTATTCTCTAAATCGAAGATTATAAGGTTCAAATCCTAAATATCAACAGCTCCTATAGCCGACAATAGTAATTTACAATGTGTTGGGCATGATTGTAGCACCTCCAAAGTGGACATTGCTGAAGGGGAAATAGCTAAGTCTTCAACAATGTTATAATTCTAAGCAGCTCTAACATGTGGATTGAGAGCTAACTTCAAAAGTATACCTTTAGCAGGCAGTTTGATTACTAAGTCAGACTTAGGTTTCTCGATCTATAGCAGATTAGAACCAGAAGGAGTTGAAGTTGATGGGTTTGAATTAGAAGATTCTGCTTCTTTACCACCAACATGATTTTTACTACCATAATCTTGCAATCGGGTCACAATCCTGACATGAGACATCATCATAATGGGTTCTTCTGAGGCATTTAAGGAAGAACCGATCATCTTACTATCTTGGCTAGGAAAAGGATCCTTCAAGACAACAGGCGTTTGAGAACCTTTGACGATTTTCGAAACCTCAGCTCGATGTGGGCAATCTCTTGTAAAATGCTCCTCATCACAAATGAGACAAGGATAGCAAGGTTTAAATTTCTCGTCAATAGATTCATTTTTATCTGATTTCTCTTTTGAGTTTTGTTTATTTTTCTTCTTCCCCTTCTTTTTACCACCGGATTTTGATTTGGCCATAGATGATTCTATGACATGGATATCAGCAGGAATTTCAGTGGAAGAGTCTCCTGTCGAGGAATCTGGTAAAGTTATAATAAGAGAATAATTCTTTGAGGATTTCTTCTTGCTTTTGGTACTAACTAAACCAATCATACCATCAGCAACATGAGACCCTGAAGGAGCTGTAGTTATTTGATTATGTTTTGGAAGGTCGGGGATTCTTTCATGTAAATTACCTGACTGTGTATAAACGAGGTCAAGGTACTGAGCCTGAGAAATTACTTGCTCTTCAATAAAAACTCCTACCTTAGCTACATCTTCAGTGATTTTAGGTAATAATGATTTAACAAACCATTCTACTAAGATTTGATCCGGAATAAAAACTTTCACTAATCTTCGTCTACGTCACCATTCATGAATATGATCTGAAATATATGTGGACGTTGACTATTTTAATTAAGTTAGTAACTCTGTGCCATTGTCGTATCTGACAAGTAACTAAAAATGAGTTAAGAAAGAAGTGGCTAACTGAATAAATTATAAAAAGAGCCTTGTGGTAACTCAACGTACCATTTGGTAGCAAGACCAATCAAAGTGCATTGAAAAAGATGTAAATGAATTGAATCATCAATAATGGAATTAGATGCACAACAGAGGTGATAATTCATAACATGATTTGACAGATCTTCTCCTGGTTTACCCTCAAACTTGGGATATCACTGAGCAACTTATTAGGCATTGGTGGCCAATATGGAAGATAGTTAATTGGATCGTTCGTAAGGCGCGACAAATCAGGTAAATCCAAAGTTGTAATAAATGGTAACTGATTGTTAGGGTCTCGAAAACCTTGGGTCACAAGACCAGCCCGAGGAGGAGGATATCCAGGGTAACCTGGAATTGGATTTGCATCTGGAATATTATATCCTCCCAGAAAACTAGGATTAACCAGACCAAAATGGGGTTGTTGAGGTTGCTGATAAGTATATCCAGGGTACGGTTGATACTGATAAATTGGGTTTTACATAGTAGGACTGAATTGATACTATCCCTGGTATGGTTGATAAGTGAATTATGGTTGACTTTTGACAACCGTACTTGGACCAGGTTGTCCTACAGGCATCTAAACCGAAGTCTGAACTATAGATCTTGACTATCGTAAAGAGGCTTGAGGAGCTGATGCAGGAATAGTAGAAATCAGAGCTGTCAATACTCCAGAAGTAGGTGGTGTGGATTGAACAGAAGCTGCAGTAGTTGTAGCAGCAGTTTGAGGGGGAGTTCAAGGTGAACTAGGCCCAGACCGATGAACTACACCGGGTGCAGAAGTTTGAACAGTAGGCTAGATAGGTTGCTGGGTTAGACCAGAAACCAAAGGTTGTCCAAGCTGACTTGACAAGTACACATTCGCCTGCAAAGTCTGCTAAGATGGATCCTACACCATGTTCATTCCGGGGTATGGACCCATAAAATGTTGAGCATATTGAGGACCATAACTAGGTTGAGTGTAGGGTTGATAATTGAGAGGTACATTTCCAGTTCCTTGTACAAATGGTTGACCAGAAGGTGGTTGGAAACCTTGAGTTGGGTACTGACCTTGAGGTTGATAACCTTGAGGCATGCACTGAAACTGGGGTTGACCTTGAGGTATATATTGATACTGGGGTTGACCTTGAGGTATGTACTAAGTCTGGGGTTGACCTTAAGGTATGTATTATCTTGACAGTATGTACTGTCCTTGAGGTTTCCCCCTAGGCGGTAACTGACTACCTTGAGGTTGCCCCCCAGGTGGTAACTGACTACCTTGGGGTTGCCCCGCAGGCAGTAACTGACTACCTTGAGGTTGCGGATTTGGAATAGTACCAGACATCATAAGAATTTCTTCTACGCTCGATGCTTGAGTTTCGTTATTACCAGTTGATATCTCATGTTAAATTGGTCGAGGAGATGCTCCTGAAAAAGTACTAGTGAGTGACTGATACCCCAAAGGAATAGAAGGATTGCATATAAAAACATTTCCGGTGTTTTGGAAAACATAGATGACTGTCTCGACATATTCAAAGGAGGATAACAACCTCTGGGCATAGGATGAAAAGGAATTCGAGGTGGTGAAAAACTAAGACCGAGGTTTTCTAAAAAGTTTGTCAATGATACGTACCAAGCGTCACTTCTAAAAATACTGTAGAAAATTGATTCACACTCTCTAAGTTCTAAAGCCAGTTGATTTTCAGGGGGAATTATATCTTCGTCTAGACTAACAAGTTCTTCAATAGAAATGAGTCCAGAAGGAAGATTTTGGGTAATGATACTTCCTACCTTGGGTGAACCAGGACCACTAGAAGTTGGAGAAGCAAATCCTGAGGATGGAGTAGGAGCAAGTTCAGTTTTAAGCTCAGAAATTTTAGGTTCTTCAGCTAATTAACTAGTAGGAGAAAACTACCAGTAACTTCAAAAAGTGAAATTGGCTCAAAAATATACTTCGTTGTCTGTACTTGATAATCAGGATGAACAATTAAGGAAGACTCTCTAGCTTCTGGTGACCCAACTCTACTGTCACTAGGTGATACAAGAGCTCGTAGCCCTTCAAGCTGGCTTGGTGTATACTCAGGAGGTTTCCCCCGAAGTCTATGGGATTGTCTCGGTAATTCAGCCATGATTAAATATTTAATTACTCACGCGCAAATAAATAAAATTTCAATGAAACCACCTAAAGTCTCTAAAGAACCAAACAATTGAATCATACATCTAAAAAGTATAAGAGTTCAAACCACACACAAACAGTAACTTTCCGTACCAAAAACACTAGTTGGTGATGAAATCCAACATCGTAGAATTTAATACAGAAAGGGCAGTTGGAACAGTTACCCTAACAACCTGCTTAATGAAACAAACTGGCACAAGTTTCTTCACAAAACCGTCTCGAGTGAAGAGAACCCCCCAGAGAGTCCAAGTGAGTCTAGTCAACATCTGCTCCAGGTACAGTGAGACCCGTCCTTCACCGTCACCTTAGGAAATAATCTTAAGTTTATGGACACTAAGGTTGCCAATAGTAACAAATACAATTAGGGAAACAGTCTACGATCCGATCTAAGCATAAGGGCAGAGTAACAAAGCTCAATCCCCTTGAAGGCTCCTTGACATGATCAATCCAAGGCTTACCAACAAGTGACCCCAGGCTCCTCGACAATGGTTAATCCAAGGTTTACCGTTTATAATACGCACAAATCTTCTATCTTTCCCAATGAGACAGACTTGATTGTCTCAAAGGTTCAGACGTGATCTCGTGATTGACTCCTTTAAGAGGAGCTTCCCAGATTATATCAATTACAATTGGATTTATTTCTTATCACAAGATATAGCTACTTGTTTGTTTTAACTATCTGAAGAGTTAATTCCTCCCTACTCCAAGATACTAGCCTAAGCTATATTGGTGATAAGAGCCCTAGAAACAAAAAAGATTGCTAGATCAATTTTAATTAAGCTTTACTTTTATAGGTTGTTTCTTAAGTCAATAGGTATGGAAATGAAACTTTGATGGTGTGAAAACTTGACTCCAAAAACACTAAAAAAATGCACCTGAGAATGATAAACAATTCGTTTTTCCTTCAATGAATTCCTAGCTAAAAGAAAGAGTTTGAGAATGCAATTCTTTGAAAAACAAATCTTTCTTTCAACATGTAAATGAAAAGAAAATATTTTTGTCTTTTTCAACAAGAAATCAAAACGAGACTACTAATTATGCTCACGAAAAATCCTTTTTCCTTTTCAACGCTCAAAAACTACAAAAAACGATTCTTTCAAAAGAGGTTCCACAATTTCTAGAAAACACTCCAAACTACAAAAACTAATCTTGAGATCTAAAAACTTTTTAAAAACCTAATTGAAATAAAAGCTTCAAATCTTTTTTAGGATGTTTTACTTAGTTATTCAGTAAAATAAGGATTAATTTGTTCAGAATAACAAATCACTCAAAAAACATCCAGCTATGTCTTCTTTTATAAAAATGAAATTCAAAACTTATAACCAAGTTCATTCAAAGATTTGCAAAAAGAAAACAAAACCTATTTCTCACCAAGGATGGATGTCACAAACTAGTCAGACTCATCAAGAAGGAAAAAAGACACCAAGGTGATCTAAGGTCTCTTAGGCTTCTAATCTTTGAGTCACTACAGGGACCGAGTGAAAACTAATCCAGGCATGCAAAACTTCTAGAAAATCATCTAAAACAAAAATACCAATGGAACTTACTCACAAGAGATTTTTGACATAACACATGCAGATCTGGGTAGACACTAAAAGACATAAATGAAACCTAAACTTAACTAGAAGAAAACATTTTAGGTTTTTCAAAAAATTTCATAGGGTCCGCAGGCTTCTAGAAGAACCAAATGTGGTACCGCTCTGTGCACTAAAGGAACAGTGCGAAGATGCCCACACTGTCTGGAAAAACAAAAGTGCGGTCCTCTTGAAAATTTCGAAAAAACAAAAAATAATCCAGATCCTAAAACCTACCCAATCCCACACACATCAAGCAAAAACCATAAACAAGAACAAGTTTCTCAAGTCAAAGATAAAGGAAAACCAAAAACCAAAATCAGTTCCCTAGTGGAGTCGCCAATTTGTTGGCCAGATAAATCTATCTTGTGGATAAGGCCGATCTCCCTAGTATAAAAAAGTATCTAGCAACAAGCAGGACAAGAAAATCTATCTTTCTCTAAACATTTTAAAATTCATTAATAAAAACTATAGAGGTGTTTAGACCCTACCTTAAGTCCAACGCTAGTTTGTAGCAACCATCCTTCAACTGTCCGAAAGAGTTTCCTTTTGAGAATCTACAATCACAAACAAGCACACATCAAATAACACCTGCATAGCTAATATAATAAATCATGTTCATTATGGTGATCAAGGAATCCATAAAATAAACCGTAAAACACAGCTTATTAAGAAAAATAAACTTGATTGTATTAACTTTGAAATAGAAGAACTTTACAACCTTTTGCACCTTGATGTTGTACAAGCTCTTCCCAGGGTTCGAAACAAGAATCTCCTTTACTTTGAGAAGCCTCAAACGCTTCCAAATGAGATCAAAGAGGTATGTAATCTCTCCTCACAAAAGCTCAATTAGGAAGACTAAGTTCCAGCATCATTTCACCATTAAAATATTCAGCTTTCAACCTCCCAAGTAACCATCCCAATGCTTCATTTTATAGTGCAAAGGAAGGAGGTTACAGGTCCACCTATGAAGGGATAGAGTCTTTCTTCAAAGGGATAAGCTCCTCACATCAAGGGGTTAGCTCCTTAAGGTATGGGATGCATGAACCTTACAAGAGTGAACTTGCCACTTCAATATTCCTTCCAGAAGCTTCCAAAAATGACTCAAAGTGATTTTTTTAAGAATATACTTGCGCCTTTTTAACTTTTACAGGGGTCCGCACCCATAACATAGAGACAGAGCGATCAGGTATGCAGGGGACATGACCATTAGGTTTGGGACTATAGGAAATGATAAGAGAAAGTGCAGAACCAGAGTTTTATAGACTTTGAGGGCATTCTCTTATTTTCAAGGCTTGATATGAAGAACTGAGGCTTAAGACTTGCAAAGGCGGAAAGTATGAGTGGTGATGGACTCACACAGATTACAAAAAGTCAAAGTGACAATTTTTGTGCAACACCAACAAATTGTTGTAACAATCAGACTTCAATGCCGGGTATGCACCAAATTTATACCACAACACTTTTATAACAACCTTACAAACACTTCAATGCTAGCGTTCAAGAAACTAGACTGCTTCGACACCAGTGTTCAATGTAATACAAGAAATGTGTATTAACATATACAGTGACTTATAACAGGCAATGTAAATACAAGAACTAAGTTAACAACCATATCACACAACGTTAACAACCATACCACACAATGTTGTTCCTCATTCCTGCGTGGATGCACCAGATAGTTCGTTCCCTGGATGCGCACTAGACCTCCATAAGTTCCACAGATCAGAGAAACATAAAATTAAACTCCACACTCACCACACCATAATTACTTCTACACATCAAATAAATGAAAAATATCAGTCACCAGTCTCACATTGGAGCAATCCTTCCAATGATGATTGTAGAGAGCCCAAAGAGTGCAGAAAGGACAATTATGCATAGCCTGGGGAGTGGAGAGGGCACAGATAATGTCAGACTGTGGAGAGGACAATAGACAAACTCCACAGGGGCCAGTGGACAGACTACAAGAAACTGGCAGAAGGGAGTTACAAGACTATGCCAAAAATGGAGCTGGCTCTGATACCATGTCAAGCCAGGTAGTAACTCCATAGATTAATTCATATATTATTCCTTCAGGTTGGTCTTTATTATATACATGAAGGAGAGACTGTTCACTTCATCTCTTGATGACTGTTCATATTTCTTATTATCTATTTACATTGATTACATTGACCCAATCTTGATGATTAGGTGTCAACAATATATAATCCAAGAAATAAGAGATATGAGGTTCCAAGAGGAGATGAGGAATAATTGTTGGGGTGATTCTTAGAGTCTAAAGGAGGAATTGAAAATGTGATTTATGGGGTGAATCAACCATCTTGGCATTTTCTCTATAAATTTTATTATGGGAATTTTTGGAACGTGAATCTTGGAAGATATATATAAAATATATTCATGTACCTATTGTTAAACTTTGAGAACTTGGCTTGATATAATTTCATAAATATGCTCTAAAGAAGTTAGGGCTCCTGATGCTCCTAAAATATTCTTCAAACAAGTTAGCTCGGTATTTTCACTGTATTTTTTCTTCTGGGATGTTTAACAATGTGAAAGTTGGAGGATATAGATAGAATCTCTTCATGTACCTCGAGATAAAATTTCAGACCTCTATTCACTATAATTTTAGAGATATGGTCAGAGGAAGTTATGCTTCTTGAATGCTCCTATTTTCATTATATCTTTCTTTATATTATGTATAATAATTTGAAATATGATGTAGACAAAGAGATATCAAGGTAATTTTGATATAAATTTCATAATTTATTTCACTATAATTTTGGAGATATGATTTGAGAAGGTTTGTGTTCCTGAATTTTCCTTAAACATGCCATCGAATAATTCATATTGCATTTTTTATATGGCATCATACATTGAAATAATGGATGAGACAAATGAGATATTTCAATTTTCCTGTGGTAGAAATTTAAGACCTTGTTTCACATTAATTTTGGAGATATGATCTGAGAGATTTAGTGTTCTTTAATTCTCTTGAAACATGCTTCAATAGGTTCCTTGGGAAATTTTCCTATAACATTCTTAATAAGATGTTTTAGATTGTGAAATCTAGAGGAGATAGAGAAGAGATATCTAAATATCTATGTGTTGACGATGCTGGACCTGCCAACATGTAAGGGGATCTCCCTGGCAAGAAGTCCCAATCAGACATCAAACCGTTTGGTATAGGAATCCCAACAGTGGGTCGTATGGTAATACCTTGACTGCGATGTCGCACAAAGGCAGGTAAAATAACTCTGTCAGTAGCAAGGGTATGACTGTTGCAGTGAGACAAGGAAGGTGTATGAGAGGTTCTAACACAGGTGGGTTGAGATGTGGGTGAAGGTGAATTCTAGGTTGAAAGGGATTAGTCCCAACTCGACTAGGAACACACAACGCACAGGAAATACACAGCTTCTGGTGAAGTAGTCCACACGGATGCGGTAGTCACAACATACAAGGTAAGATAACACGTACATCACTTACGGATTAGTCTGAACGAGTGCAACAGTTATTACAGCGAGCTTCATATGAAAGGTCTTTCTGATGTCTGGCAAAGCAGTAGACATGGACGAGACATCATTAACAACATATAGAACACATTTCCATTAATAGATTATGCATTAAAAAAAATGAAACAGTTCAGATGTAGAACACAGGTTAAAGCAACATGAATTACAAGCGTTAAAGATCATTCTTAAAATAGATACAATACATGTGTGAAAATGTGCTAGCTCTTATTATATAAATAAATTTAACTTCCAATCATACAATACAACCATGTAAACCTATGAGCCCCAATAGTCGAATGTTACAGCCACATCCATCTGCTCCTCCAAAGAGATGAACTAGCTCCATATAGTGGAGAAGCCAAGGAACGTTACAATACTATCCAAGCTCTTTCCAAGATAGTCTTATCAGAAGCTTGGCTAACCAAAAGCCTATATAATAACTTATGAGGGACTATTTATAGCAAAGGGTGGGTGATCCTTGACATTCCCCTTTGTGACAATTCAACCACCCTCATGACTTTTCACCTACTCTATGACTATACATCCAACTATTCACACTTGACTTACACTTGACATGACTCAACGTTACAATGCACATGTACTCATGTGAGACAAGATGGCTTGAGCAAGCTAAGCAAGACATCACTGACACTCAGTCCGTTGTGATGAGAGCAATTTTTTGAAATGCTTGTGATGTTCAAGGTGGTGAGCTGATGCCAAGCTTGGTTGTCCGTGATGGTGTGCATGCACCTCATGGTGACATCCTGCTGAAGCGAACTCTTGCCTCTGTTGCAACCGGTGCATTGGTTCGACCCCTTCATCCAACTCATCTGTTATCATGTGCATGGTCTTCTTGGGTGTAGCTAAACTAGCAACACACTAATGCATAGTGTCTGTGTTGATCTTCAAGTGTGCGTTGGTGGTGTTCGCCTCCTGCTGTAGCAGGTTACTCATATTTCATGATTGACATTTTTACAGGCCAAATATGTCATACTTTGCATACTACAATGCTCCATATTTGCTGACAGACACCAAAGAAAGAGGCCATGAAAGAGTGCTAGTCAAAGTTCATCTGCTGCATTCCAATTTTGAAGAGTTGTTCCATTTTTGTAATATTTTCAGCTAAAGGGAGCTCCAAACAGCTTAATCTTGGTCTCCCTAGGTTTCAATTTCCTGTTTTAGAATATAGAGAATGAATAATCTAGCCAAACAGCTTAATCTTGGCAGATTCTTAGATAGGTAGAGAATCAAAGGAGCCCAACTGCTTAAACTGGGCCTTTGGAAGAAATAAGGGTAGTTTGTAGATAGGAGGACAAAAAAAAAAAAAAAATGAAAAGTTGGGTCTGCAAGCCTAAGTGCACCCAAACCAAAAGAAGAAAAAATGCTATGTAAGTAGGGTGGGTAGGTAGTTTGATGGTTGCAAAATCAATGATTGTGATCAGTTTTGTGTTTTCAAATGTTACATTTATCCAGATAACAGTTAGCAGGCAGTTCCCATTTGAAGGACTTCAAGCGAGGCATGACTAACTTCCCCTTCTTCCTCTTCCCTAAATCATTTACTAACTTCCCCAAAATAGGTCAAGATCTGCTTGATATCTCTTAGTTTCATCATCTTCCATATCATTTGCCTTGATAAAGATCTGCTTTACTCAAGGAGGATCCATATTTTCTCTACAAAGTTCTATTTCCCCTTTAAAGCCTAAGATCTCTGAGACTTAGCGCTTTCTTTTCATTTTCATATTAACTCCTGACATTATTATGTAAATCCCTATCTATTCCCCTTCCCCCTACTAAAACTATGGTAATAATTCCCCTATGTAAATATCCCATCCCTCTGGTTGAAACATAACCATAAATATCCCCTTGGGAATTACTAAGTTCACCTGGATCTTAGTAAGAACCCTCATATCTATATAAGCTTCCCCTCCAAGGTGTTTGGACTCCTTCCAAAACACAAAAATCCCTCTCCAAATGAAAAAAAACCACCCCCCCGCACATTTCTTTGGAATTTACTAGTGTTTAATTGATAAAAAGCCAAAGCGCCGAAACACATTAACCCGAAAATTAAAGTTCGAACCCACCCATGCCGTGAAAAATTAAAACATTTAACGCGCGTGCTGTTCTGCTAAAACTCGTGTTGTTCCTCCTCCCGTCCACCGTCGGATCGCCTCCCCCAGATCCGATGGCTCTTATACATATCGAGCGCCCTTTTGTGATGGGTAGTTAGCACCCAATGTCCGACGGTTTTACCGTCGTACACCGGGACAGCTAGCGGCATCCCATTGCATCGGGCTGCCCCTGACAAATACCACCTCCGTACCAAAGGCGATCCGATGCACTCCAAAAAACCGCCCTCCCCTCGTGTGACATGAGCACCACGTCATCTGCCAGGTTGCCGCCAACTCACCCCTCCCTGCCTACGCCTTGCTGACATCACCGTGCCACCGTGTCCCTGCCACGTCATCACCCCGTCGTACTGCCACATCACCCCGCTGATGTCATCATGCTAATGTCATCATTGTACAAGGGGGTCCCACTGCTGACGTCATCTATTGTACCGCTGACATCATGCTGACGTCAGCAACTCAAAAAACGTGCAAGTGCAAAAATCAAGCTTCAGAGCCCCGGATCAAATTTCTGAGGTAGTTTTCGATGCCCAATTAGCGTTAATCGCGCATCGCTACAGGAAATGGGCCATATTGGGGAATCTTTAGGGAATCTTTTGATTCCTCAGCCATTTTTTCACTGAAAAAGGTAGAAAGGGCCTGATTTTGCAAATTTGAACGTATCACAGGACAGAGAGAGACCTGGTTCAGAGATTAAAGAATATCAGATGCAAATATGAAGCCAAAGCCACGTCAAAGAGTATCAGTGTTGTGGCGAAGTGTATCAGGGGAGATCTTCTCAGGGCTCGAGGCGAATGAAGCATTAAAGGAAAACCTGGAAAGTCAAGAAGCAGTTAAGGAACCATTCAAAGCTCACCAACATAAATGACTGCACATTAAAACTCATATCAGATCAGGGGACCAGAACCCAATGCACAGTTATTACAGAACCACTGCACCAAGTCACAAAGGACACCATATCAACTCACTTTTGATCCAGCTGCCTCTGGCACAGCCCAAAGGAGACTTACTTGCATTTAATTCCAACATAAATTAGGTTTTAGAAAGCTTTCCCACAGACCTGTTTAGGTCAGTTGTAATAAATATTTTCAGATATTTTACCTATATATACCACCCTGAAAAATGTAATTGGGGTTGGTTGGTTGTTCTTGGTTGGTTTTATTTTTTGCTCGGGCAGAAACTCACACTGTATATGTGATAATTTCTATAATCAAAGATTGCTTGAGAGTTCAGAGAATGAACTGTGCACTGTGTTAAATTGGCTGAAGAGTGATTGTGGAATTCTTGTGCTTCTACATGGTTCAATAAGTGTTCCTTAACTCTATTTAGTTTCTTATGTTTGTTTTATCATCTATGTTCCATCATCTAAAATTACAGAAAGGAAGAATAGTTTAGGATTTGCTTGGCAGCACCCTATGCTCAATTTCTGTGATTTCTGCATGTTTTCATCAGGAACAGCTATGAATATGCATACTTAAATGATCATGTTTACACTGCTTTCTTTCACATATGAATGTTAATTTAGGAATTCTTAACTGCTCCTGGATCACCATTCATTCACCTCCCTTCTCTGTTAGCTGATGAAAGATTCTTAATTGCCTCTCGTCTTTGACTTTCATTCCATCTTTTCAGCAATTGGTATTGTTCCATGTGTAGCTATCCTGCTCTATAATCCTCTTGTGTCCAAGAAAACGCAATAGCAAGCCTTAATCTATGACTCCATGCCTAATGGTTTGAAACCTATCACACTATCCCTTTGCCTCTCTGCTTGAATGCAACTTCCTTCCATTCAAACTCCATCCAAACTTAAACAAAACCCACTGAACCCAATAGCTAGCCTAAAATCATCATCAACAAAGCTAAATCATTAAGAGAGAGCCCTGTTTGATTGCAGGTGGGCTAGAACCTGCAATCCAAAGATTTGTTTGTGGTTACCTCGGCCGTATCCCTTCAGGAGCTTAGGGACAACCTGAGTGATAACAGGTGGTTATGCGCATCAACTTGGCAAAGTACATGTTTAGCTCCAGTTGGACTTGCTTCTTGTCTTCACCTTGGTGGGTGTCCTGAATGGGTTGGGTTGCATGCCTGTGCACAATAGCATGCATGCTGGTGGATCCATTGCATGAGATCATGTTTGTTGCTTGCCAGATGTTGGGATGGATCTTTAACTTGTATGGACTCAGTTTCATATGTGAATGCATGTTGCGCCTACTGTTGTTCCTGTTCCTATTCCTGTTGCAATTCACTTGTTCATCTATGCAACTTCAGGTTCTTCCTTGAGTTGATGCTTCATCACATGAAACTCCTTCTTTGTTCCATTCCCTATCCTCGTGCGATCATCATGTAGCGCCATCACCTCATAGCCTAAGTCTCCAAAGTTTCTTTCGTCATCTTGAGCTTGCAACTTTGTTCTGCCCCTCTTTTGTCAGCAACCTTCCTCTTACATTCATTTAATTCAGTGTATTCGCTGCATTCCTTATGTTCACAGCATTCACTGCATTCGATATGCTGCTTCTAGCTATTGTTCATGATGTTTCTTGCTGTGATGATGTTGTTGTCATATCTTGATGTCCTTGTCTATGATAAGCTCATAGAAATTTGATCGACTACATCTCCAAATGTGCTCTGAACGGTGTCTTTGACTCTGCCCTTTGGAAACCATTGTACCTACAATGCTGAGAGGCAGATGAACACCTACAGTACCTGGAGACATGAAAACACTCACGGAAAGCAATTTGCGAGTCGAAAACCAAAATGAACTTGAGAACTAACTTGCAACATACTTGTGTGACTGATCATGATGGTTCCGCAATTTTGGCCGAGAGGTCAGGAGATTGGCTGCCAAGACAGTGCAAGGCATAGTCTCGGCTACTAGGAGACTGACTGGTTGTTGGAAATGTGCAATTCACAGTCTAGTCCGGATGCTGGCTATTGGGATTGTGCAATGCTTAATTCCAGCTGGGAAGGACTGCAGGCCCAGGGACTGATTTGTGCAATTTCCTAGGCCAAGCAGTCACTTTCCTCAAGAAATGTGCAAAATAGTCTTGGAGGCTAGTGCTAGGCAAAAATGGGCAATTATGGAGAGGAAGGTAGAGCCTTCCTTCCCTAGATTGCATAATGCAGCCTTGGTGAAGGTAGAGTTCGAGCCAAGGTTCGCCCGACTCATTGATTGGCAACTGAAAGAAAATAGGATAGTGAATGCATGTTGATACTAAGTGTAGGCATTAGTGAATGATCATGCATGCATATGATGAAAGAAAGATTTAGAAAATGGAATAACATGCATGTGGGTGAGGCGAGTCGCTGAATCGGCAACCATTCCCAAAAAACAGTTTCATGCATGCGACAACAATGAGATGTTAACGAAAACTAAAATGGTGCTAGGACAATCTAATATACATTTAAACAACAACAGACGTTCAAATAAATCAAGAAAATAGTACTCATACAAGCAAAAACACAAAAAGAGACAGAAATGCAACACAAGGCATGGGAAGCGGGCTTACCCCAAAGCAACTAAGTTGAATGTGTTGACTGCTCCTAAATGTAATGTGGGATGTCAAAGCTACATGGTTGATGTCAGGAATGAGCTCTACAGTGTACGATTGATGAGTTTTGACAACATCGAGGTTGTGACATGCATGCCACAAATCTAGGGAAAGCAACACTTGGTGGGAGGTTTCTAAAATGATCCTTGCATATAACCTCCAACTGCTAAACATAGATCCCTAAAACAAGGGAAGCCTTGGCATGTTGCCTTGGGAGAAGTAGCCCATGCATACAAGTATGTCTTTCTTGGTCCGAGAGGGAATCGGTCAACTCAGCTGCACATGCAAGAGGATTTTCTACTGCTTGAACGAAATGCACATTTTTTGTTGGGCGTTGGGCTGACTTCCTAGGAGATTTGTGCAATTTCTTGGTAGAGAAGCTGACTGCTGCCCAGATTTGTGCAAATTCTGGGCTGAGCAACCCTGCTAGGGAAAATTACACAATTCCTGTTGTGAGTGTTGACTGGAATAATTGTGCAATCTTGGATCCCAGCAAGCTGACAAACACGATTGCGCAATTTCTGGAGGGAAGGCTAGTTTCCCTCCATAAATGCACAGTTTTCTAGGGGAAATTGCTCAGCCAGCAGTTGGAACAAGTCTGAGTAAATAGCCTGTGAGAGGAATACATCAAGCTGTGATCAACAGGCTACCTTTGCGCAAGCAAAACACTTAAGCTTGTGAACTTGAAGAAGCAAGGCAAGCTGCTGTGAAGGTTGGAAGGAAGGCTCCAAAACGAGGCTTAAGAAAAATTTTGGAGGGTGGTTGTAGCCGCTACAACACTATGGTAGAAGTTTCAGGACTATATTTGCATAATTGGATATGTGACATGTTGTGAAAGTTAGTTATTGGGAAGAATAAAAAAGAAATAAACTCTAGGAGAAGAATATTTGGTGAAGGAAGAATTAGCAAGTAGATTTGGTGAAGGCATAAGAAATTAATAAACCTAGTGAAGGAAGAAGAAGCAAGTAAACCTGGTGAAAGAAGAAGTAGCTAATATACAATGTGAAGAAGAAATTATACTTAGTGAAGTAGGTTGATGCCTACAAAGATTTGCAGTGGAGGGGATCGGTGTCTCTTGTAGGTTGGTTCCTACAAAGTAGCAAATGTGATTGGTATCTCCTGTATGTTGGTGCCTACAAAACAACAAAGGAGATTGGTGTCTCCTATAGGCTAGTGCCTACAAAACTACAAATGGGACTAGTCTCTCTTATATGTTGGTGCCTAAAAATCAACAAAGGGGATTGGTGTCACCTAAAGGTAAGTGCCTAGAAAACAATAGAGGGGATTTGTGTCCCCTATAGGTTGGTGCATACAAAGCAACAAAGGTGATTTGTGTCTCCTATAGGTTGGTGCCTATAAAGTAGTATAGGGGATTGGTGTCCCCTGTAGGTTGTTTCCTACAAAGCAATAGTGGGAATTTGTGTCTCTTTTAGTATGGTGCATACAAAAAAAAGGTATTGGTTTCTCTTTTATGTTGATGTCCAATTGATGTAATAATATGTTGGTGCCTTCAAGATAAGGGTTTCCATGTATATATTATGTTTCTTGTTCAGTTTATGAGATTGATGCTTTATGATGTTTTATTGGCTTTAAATAAGTAAAATTGTCATTATACTAATTCC